>JASZXU010000669.1:0-16233 GCA_035521515.1 Phenoliferia sp. Uapishka_3 | reverse complement strand
GGGGAAGAAGATTAGGTTGGAGATTGAGGTTGTGCAAGAAGAGCAGGGGGATGCGGGTGGGGATGCGGAGGAGACTGGGGAAGGAGAACCTGCCTGGGACTTGGAAGAGAGCTCCGAGCCGTTGTTGGTTGAGCGGGTTGGTGATGGAGGAGGTGGATTGGGACTGGTGGATTACGGCTCTGATTCAGATTGAGTAAGCGCTGCATTACCTGAGCAGCCATCATTTTTTTTTCACAATATAGCCAGATATCTAGAGTTGAAATCTCGTTGCACGCTATCGTTTTCACTGACTTCGAGTGAATATGACTTGCGGAGCGCCAATGCCCCCGCCCGGGCCGGATAGCCGCCAGCGTGACCTCGCTTCGGCTAGCTAATCCGGCTCTTCCTCTCTCACAACACACACCTTTCCCTTCCATCAGACGAGGTTTGAATTCGTACCTGCAAGCTTCAAGCTCTAACCTCCTCACACCTTTGCCGTCCCCTACCCCGCAAAGTACCCTGTCCCCGCACTCACAAACGTAGGTCCTTTCCTTCTCGCCTTTCCACTCTTCCACCAGTGCTGTGTGCAATATTCGAGCTCCACCTTGTATGAGTATTGGTAGAGGCTGGACTCTCAAGGTGGTAGTCAGCGCTCGCTGCGGGCTTCGGCATCGTCATCCTTCGCTCACTTCAGCTCACGCATCTTCTCCCTCTCACAGATGACTACCATCACCGGCTTCAAAGTAGAAGACCTCCGCTTCCCCACGTCCCTTACGGGTGACGGAACCGATGCGAGTGCGTAGTCCGACCGGCCGCCCCACTTTAGCTACCCCTCGCTAACCTGATCGTGTTAAAGTGAATCAAGAATGCGATTACAGCGCAGCTTATGTCACCCTTCTTACCGATGGAAAAGACCTTGGGTTCGTCTTCGCCTTTTGTGTGGAGACAAAATTTGGGTTCTGACGACTTGAATTAAGATATGGCATGACTTTCACAATTGGTGAGGCGTGAACGATTGAGCTTCCGAGGTAGAAATCCACCTGATTGAGATGTACCTCTGCAGGTCGCGGAAACGACATTGTTTGTACTGCCGTTACCAAGGTCGCAGAGCGTTTGGTTGGAAAGAAGACTGCAGACCTCTTCGCGGACATGGGCGCAGCTTGGAGTTACCTTCTCGCTGACCCACAACTTCGCTGGTTAGCTCTTTCCCGAGAAATCTTCATTTGTTTATCTGACAGTATTGTTTCTGCAGGATTGGACCCGAGAAGGGTGTTATTCACATGTTTGTCTGAAGCCTCCGCAAAGCTCTTCAAACCTGACTTTTCTCGCACCTTTCAGTGCCACCGCTGCCGTCGTGAATGCTCTATGGGACAGTATGTCAAGTTGAATCGCCATCATCTAGCCGCCAACCTGACCGCCCAATTTTCTCTCAGTGTTCGCACGCCACGAGAAAAAGCCTCTGTGGCAGCTCATTTACGACTTCACTCCTGAGGAATTCGTCAAGGCGACCGCTTTCCGATACATTACGGACGCCATCACTCCCGCCGAAGCTCTTGAGCTCCTCAAGTCGAAACAGGCTGGCAAAGCGGAGAGGCTGGAGAAGGTCATGAAGGAGGGATTCCCAAGTTATACCACCTCGGTCGGATGGTATGTCTTTCTTTCGAGCCCACAGAAAGAAGGTCAAGCCTGAACCTTCTTCAATTAGGTTCGGCTACTCGGATGAGAAGGTCGCACGCTTGACTCGGTAAGTTGATTCGACTCGGGCGGAGAGAAAGCGTCGCTAACGATTAGTCGTTTTCAGGGAAGCAATCGCTGGGGGTTTTAATCACTTCAAAGTCAAAGTTGGAGCCGATGTCAAGGATGATGCTCGTCGACTGAAGCTGGTCAGGTCGATTATCGACGACCCTAAGGAGTGTGCGGCTCGCAAGACCCCTCGACCAGAGACACTTGTGGGCAAGAACGCAGGTCCCACTGGGAGCGTACTGAGTTCGTCCACATACCTGGACGAAATTTTCTAAGTGCTGATCCTTGATTTTTTTAGTGATTGACGCGAACCAAGTCTGGGACGTGGATCAAGCTGTCGCTTATGTCGCGGAGCTCGCAGAGTTCAAGCCTTGGTTCATCGAGGTGCCTACACGAGGCCTGTTCTTGCATGTATCCGAGAACTCCAGCTGAACTCATCCTTGCGACCAGGAACCAACCGCACCCGACGACATTCTCGGACACGCCAGCATCCGAAAGCAGTTGAAGCCTCACGGCGTTGGAGTCGGTACGTCAGCCGCATTCTCACTCTCCTTCTCAATTCCTGATTTTTTCCAAAACAAAAGCTACCGGAGAGCACGCGCACAACCGAATGGTCTTTAAACAGCTCCTCCAAGCAAACGCGATTGACGTCTGCCAAATCGACTCCTGCCGTCTCGCCGGAGTCAACGAAATTTTCGCTGTTTTGTTGATGGCGGCCAAGTTTGGAGTGCCAGTCTGTCCTCATGCTGGAGGAGTCGGTCTTTGTGAATATGTTATTCACTGTGAGTCCCCTGCTTTTCTCCTTCGTCTCCTTGCCACCCTCAAAGATTAAATAGTCGCTCGTGCTGATTGAAATCTTCCCTCTCTCCCCTTGCTTTTCGGCTTCCTGCAGTATCTCTTATCGACTACCTTTGTGTCTCGGGAAGCATCGACGTCAATGTGCTCGAGTTCGTCTCCCCTTTTCGCTTGCTTCACCGATTGGCTTTCTTATCCTGTCTTCTGTCGCAGATATGTTGACCACCTTCACGAGAACTTCGACTACCCATGCTCTATCAACGAGTCTGGGCACTACAATGTGAGTGTTATCCGGTTTTGGTCGATAAAATTTTACATGTTGAACCCTATCTATATCGCTAGGTCCCCACAAACCCCGACGAAGGGTATTCAATCTCCATCAAGCAGTCAAGTAAGGATACATTTGTCTTCCCGCATGGATCTTACTGGAGCTCGCCGGAGGCGAAAAAGGCGCACAAGTTGGAGTGAAGATGGAAGAAAGATGTAAAAATGGCCTCCAAGCAATCATCAGCCTCCATTGCGCCGCTGTGTCAAAGGGAGCATGGCTGAAACTGGTTTTATAAAACCCACTTGCGAAGAAGTGCGAAAAGCAACCAATGCTATAACATTTCGCAAGCTGTGTTCCGTTTTCCTTGACGCCTGCGCAGCCCGCCACTGCGAAATCCAAGACAGTTTCAGCGAAGGCCACGCTTGAAAGACGCAAAGTTACCTATTCAATCATTCATAGTCCAAATACCATTAATCACACACTGAACAGACAGCTTAAACTTCTCGTCGTTCTCGACGATCTCGTTCAGCCGGTCATACGCGACGTCGACGAGCTCCTGCGCGGCTTCGTGCTCGATCAAGGTGAAGAGTATGAGCGCCTGTAGTTCGCATGCTGCTTTCTTTTGAGGAGTAAGACTGCTGAGCTTCGAATTGTACGTGGAGCTGATGTGCGGGTTGTAAGCGGGATGACTCAAATCCAGCGATGGGAGCCTGAGTCCCACGAGGTAGGCGGAGAGGGATGTGAACGCGTCCGGTTGTATTGGAGCGGTGTCTCGCAAGCAAGCGGAATTAAAGATGTCTCCAAGAATCACAGTGTGCATCTCATCCCTCTCCACTTGGTCGCAATCACGCAACCAACTGGCGAGGAACTCGGCCTATGTACCAAAAGCTTAACGATTGAATGGGAAGGTGATTCGAGTAAAGCTTGTATTTGACTCACATCTGCAGTTTGTCCCCTGCGCTGGCGGAGATGGACCCAAGCTTGAAACTCGAGCGGAGTGGCTGGTCGTGGAGTATACACAAGCGGCGTGTCCGGCTTGCAGAGGACCTTATGCGAAGACCAAAGCTTTGTGCGATGAAGCAGTGAGTGTTCCATCCACTCGCAAAGACGCTATTGCCTCACGAGAGCTTGATGGTCGGATCCACAGAACCGAATCCCCTTGCAGCGAGAGCACTGCAGTGTCCCCTCTTCGGGGCAGACAGCGCAGAGAGGCTTCAGGGACATCTTCGGGTGGTCACTGTCGTCTTTCTCTTGTGAGATTTGGTCGACGGCGAGAAGGCCGTTTGCTGAGGGAGAGGGGCGACGGCGAATGTCGTCCCTAGACCTCGGCGGTAGTGATACCACATGTTTTTGTGACCAATCGTGGTGTGGTCGAAAACTGATTTTGTGAGGTCTTAAGCAAACTCAAAACACTTAAGGCATGATAATCCTCTCCACCAAGGAAGGTCTCCATCCAGAGCCATTGAGATGGGCCCAGCGCACGCAGAAAAATTTTCATCACTGCCGCCGCACAAGTCGAACACATGCGCAAATCTCGTTTCATACCCGTCTGGCACCGAAATCTCCATCGATCGAAAGAGGCTGGACAGGATCTCGCTTCCACTTCAGAACCAGCTTGACTTGCTTGCAAAAGATCTCATCTCCTCCGATCACATTCAATCTCTCCATCGCGAGTGAAATCAACTCTTGCGGGGCGCCTCGCTCATGCAGGGTAGAGATTATGAGGGGCTGAAGTTGAACGTCGGCCTTTGTCTCGCCGGCGTCAAGTGACGGGAAGTTTCCATCGAGTAGAAAAACGAGGAAGACGACACGACTGAAGCAGTCAGGATTCGGCAAGCCTTGTAAGCCGGTAAAGGCCTTGAGCCTTGCTTGAGCATAGCAGTTGCCAAGATGTCTCCGATGCGGGATTGTTTCTCGACCGTGGCGAATTCACCTCTGACAGTAGAATCTGTCAACTGTTGAGATGCCAAAAACGAATGACTTTAGCATTCGAAGAGGTGGGATCGCCGTGCTTGGGCGCGGCGCAAGCATGCTTGCATTCGCGCCCCGACTTAGAGATTTTTCCCTCGAGCTCGTCAGCCGAAATGAGCAAAGCTCTTCCATTCACTTCGAACGCCACTCTCACTCGCGGCTGGTCCGAGCTCGCCATCGGACATAAGCGGACGGCTTTTACAAACTGCGCATGCCCGCTTCTCGTTGACCAGCACTCTCACCTCCCACCTCACGATGTCCCGCGTCCCCCACATCACCCACGACATCATGAGTGGAGAACCGCACTTCGACTACGCCTATGCTGCCCATCCCGGAGCGATGAATGGGTTTATACGTGCGTCAGCCTTCCTCGGGGCAAGACGCGCCCTTGTTGACATTTTGCTACAGCCGCACCACACGAGCAATATACATTTGGCTTACCAGAGGATGACGAAATGACTGACGAGAGCTTCAATTTCATCAACAACCTGGCTACCGGTCAGCCAGGTGTCCACCTCCTGCCCTTGTGCTGATTTGCTGACCTACGTTTCCTTTGTCACAGTCCCATTCGTCCAAGATGAGCCGTTGGAGGACATCTTCAGCTTTCTGGATCCATCCACGCGATCCTTCCTAGCCGAACTCGTCGATTCTCCTCTCCCTTCTCTCCCGCAAAGTCAACCACCCCATCCCACTTCGTCGCGTTCAACTCCACTCAGCAACTCGCGCATCCCGAACGTTCGTCCCGCTGCTCCACCCCTCCACCCACTTCCTCCCGCCGTACAGAAAGCGCCAGTCATCCCTCCACAAGCCACTGCTCCCCTTCCGCAACGAGTGCCCACCTCCGCTCCTCTCCCAAACACTTCGACCTCCGCTTTCCTCACGTCCGACCTCGAGGATGCCCAGCTCTTCACCGAGTCCCGGAAAGGCAGTGCAGTGAAGAAGCCTCAGTACAAACTCGTTGCCGAGTTCCTTGACAACCAACGTCGAGAGGAGCAACGCTTCTTGATTGGCAACGGTATTAGCGCAAACGGTCTTCGCGAGTTCGCAACGGGTCTCTCCCGCCGTCGCAACTCCACCCGCAATCCTTGGAATTTCTTTATGAAAAGTGAGGTTGCAACACGGATCCTGGAGGCGAAGGGGAAGAGTAAGTTTCTGCTTTGTTATTTCGGGCCTCGCAGCTGATACTGACGCGTCCGCAGGTGCGAAACCAGTCAAGGGCGGGAAGCGGGCGACACAATATGCCAAGATGTTTGCAAAGCTGAGTGACACTGAGGAAGCAGAGCTGAAGGCAGAGATGGAGGCAGCAGAACTCAAGATGAAGGAGGACCTCGAGCTCGTTGGGCTTGAGATTCACGGAGAGCATCGCCAAACGCGGATCACTGACGTCGAGGCCTACGAGGCCAAGTTGCGAGAGGAGGTACGAGGCAATCTTTTTTCTTTTTTTGTTTCTGCTCTACTTGGATAAATTCCTGACCTAAACGCGTGACCCCATTCAGGCGCAGATCATGCACTTGAAACACGGAGTTCACACGCTCACTCTCGTCTCTTCGTCACACGTGCTAGACGCGAAATCTTTCTGGGTCACCTCGCTCGGAGGCACCGCATTCCTCCACACTTTCAACTACGACGCGACTCTCCTCACCCAGCGCTTCACAGCGCTTTGCGTCACCGGTGCAACAGTCAACTTGCAGCAGGAGGCTCGACTCGACGAAAGTAGGTTGTTTTAGTCACCACATTTAGCTGACTTTGACGGATTTTGACTTCTGAACTTCTCAGGTCAACTGATGGATTTGGCGGGTCTCAACGTCGGTAAATTACGCTCAATGCTCAGTGTTTTATTCCGAGACATCTTCAGTACGTTACCTTGCGCCGGATGATGGTTCTTACTCACTTTAAACCACTCAGATACAGCTCTTGCGGCGCACAACATCAGGCATGGAATTCCGGCCGTCACACCCGCTAAGGTGTGCACCTACAGTGGGCTAGCGAGCCTCGGAATGACGCTCAGCCTCAGCCCAACATCTGGCTTCACTGCCCACGACTATCGCAACCCGGCCGGATACGTCGAGACCCCTGCCAAGGGCAACAAGCCATCCAGAGGAAAGCTTGAGGCGATGTCAGCGCTGGACCTCAACCGAATCATTCGGTTAGTTCGCGCCGGCGCGCTACAGTTCACGTCGCTTGAAGGATTTACCCCGAGAAGCGCGCGTAAGCGATCCCACAAAGCTTCGTCCGCGGGCGCTACAAGTGGGAAAGAAGTTCCAGGGGTTGAAGATTCCGGCCGTCGGGTATTGAGCGCGCAAACAGTAGATTCAGAGGATGAGGAGGATGATGCGCAAGGTACAAGCAGAAGGCAGCGAAGAGAGGAGCCAGGGAGTTCTGAGGAGGAGGAACAGGTGAGCTAGGTCTCGAACGGAAGCTGGGTTTGTTCCACGTATACTAGATGGCTGTTGTAAAGAGGTCGGTGTCTCCGCCAAAGTAGCCTCCTGCATTGCCTCGGCTCCGCATGAAAACTTCGCGCTTTGACAGCATCCAAGGGATTCTCTTATTCAGACATCAGACACATATGTTAGCTGTCCTCTTGGCGCGGAGAACCTTGGGAGCTTGCAGGTGTCAAGGCGCGGGTCTTCTCTCGGAACTGGCAAGCGTGCGTGAGCCACTGCTTGGAGCCATTAAGCCTCAAAATGAAGGGAGTATCTTAAGAAGGTACCCTCTATACATGGTCAAAATTTGCTGCAATTCCGAAAGGTAAGGTCAAACTCCCTTACTATTGCCTTGGTCGTTTTGAAGACTCGAAAACCTTGATCACGCACATTTGGCCCAAAATTTTCGGAGTACATAGACCTGTAAGCTTTAAGCCCTCCCGAGTGGTATGAGAGTGCTGACAGTGCGCTAGCAACGGCAAAAGTCAATTGTGTGCGGAAATTGAGAGTGCACGAACAGCCTGCCGAAGATGTATGACCTCCGCGCAACAGTGTGATTGGTCCTCCCATCCGATACTTAGAATGCTCATCGTGGGTTGAGAGCAATAATCGCGGTGTCTAGTGCCCGCAAAGCTAAGTGAAAGCCACAACGTTGGCGAGCGCGACTCTCAAAGCGAAAGAGATGTAGCCCCTTTTCCGACTCAGATCTGAAATTGACCGTTTCACCTCGCCTGACCTCAAGTGACTTGAGGTCTTCGCTGTTTCCGAAGCATGCTTAGCAACGCGGCTCTCCAGGTACGTACATCAAACTCCCCCAGGCTACAATTTGGCTGCTTCTCAAGCTTGCTGTAATATCGGCGTTCGCTAAGGAGCGTAACGTTTTTTTCCGATTCGACAAAACCCCTTTGAAACACCGCAATGGTCCAGCTACAATGCTCAAACCTGGGGGACAGTATTGGACCATATGTTCAAGCATTACGTGGGTGAGATATTGCTTTTTGAGCGCTCGAGCAGAATTGTAGTCTTGACATTTGTTGGTGAGGACCAATCAGCTTTCAAAAAAGGCAGCTAGGGAGCTACGCTGCTGTTATCTTGTGAACGGTTTTCTATATGCACGTTTCGGCTTTATTGATAGGTGGTGAGACGTGGAAATGTGCGTGCATATGCTGACTCTTGAAATCCAGTGGGAGATGTGAATAGCCAATGCCGCGCTCTCCTTAACAATTTCTCATTGTCTCTCATTGTTTCGCACTCGGACCTATTCCTTTGATTTTCCCAGAAAGTTGCAAGAGTTTAGGACTGGAATTCACATCGTGAGTGATGGAACAAGCTCAATGGGTATTTGACTTGGGTGTACCTCTCAAGCTAGATCCGGGCAGAATGACACATAAAACTATGGTCAGTGCCATATAGAATTCAAAATCGCGCGCCAGGCGTGAGTTATTGGAGATCTGCGGTGGAAATCTGAAGCCGCGAAGGCTTCGCACGCCAACGCCACCAACGCTGCAGGATAAACAGCTCGCTTTCAGATCAATTCAACGCACCAAGATGTTCTAATCATTATGATCTTACCCTCCAAGAAGTCGGTGCTCTGGAAGTTCGGCGGTTTTTTCGATAACACTGATGCAGCTGGCCCAGCTCTGCCGTTAAGTTCACAACAACTACTTATCAACACCACCAGAAAGCACACATATGATTTTCCCATTTTAACCCTGCTCGTAAGTCTCAGCTCACTCACGCTCTTATGGCTGGCAAGAAGAGTTTACGATGAGAATTGACCGTCTCAGAACAACTTTGACCTGCAAGGCAACCAGCGCTCGCGGAAAGGAAGCATGAATGTCCTCCGATATGCATGTTGAGGTTTTCAAACCTTTCGACACTCAGCCTTATAACAGATACTAAAGGAAATCAAAAGCAAGGATCATTGAAGAGACTTTTTCCGGTTTATATTAAACATCCTTGCTCTGCTCACTTCTCGGAACGTTTCGTCGTGTTGCCATCATTTCGTCAAACTTCTTGAGTAGTTACAACTTGATTATATCAAAAAGAGCTCTACTCCGCTTCTGCCTCAAGGTTAAGGTCGTCTAATCCATCCAACACTTCTCCCAAAGCATCGCCGGCCTCTTCTGTTTCATGAGCGCCTTCCAGGACCGCCTCCTCATCCTCTGAGGCTACCTCCTCGCCACCAGATCCCGAACTTCCCATGGTCTCGACCGGATCAAGTCGCACATCCGTCCCAGCTGCTCTCATCCCTTGCTGCCTAATCCAAACTAAACCCGGGTGGTCGGCCTCGCGTTGCCGCCGTCCGCCAGTGCGATTGTAGACGTCCTCAAGCGCGGAATGGTACCATGAAATGCACAGGTCGTCGAAGATACTAGCATGTTGGTGAAGGATGTCCATCACACAAGCAACGGTTACCTCATCACTTGTGCAGCGGAGACGAACTGAGGAGGGAAGGGGAAGGTCTGGGAGCTTTAGGTCAGTTGTGACTCGGAAAGAATAAGCTTTTGAGGCAAGGTAATGTACGGACCTGCGACTTGATCGTTCTTCAAACTCTCCCCAGTCTCTCTCCATTGCCGACGAGTTTCCCAGCCCTTCACTGCGCAAGCTTGTACCCACGCAAACATTCGTCGCACCTCCCATCCAATCCGAATAATTTCCTCCTCAGCTCGACCTCGCTGCAAAACCCAAGCAATTCCGGCCTTAACATCTGCATCTGTTGCCCAGGCTTCCTTTGGTGCCAAAAAGTAATCGTCATGCCAAAAAGGGTCTGACGGCTCCAGCGCGAGGAGCACCTTCAGTGTGCCCGCAGTTGGAGGAACGACGATTGGGTTTGGACATTTCGAGAGGAATAGCGCGACAGCGTCGTTGTACGTCTTGATGGCCTTCGTAGCCGCCTTGTGAGGGCCTGAAAACTTGCGGAGAAGGTACTGGATACCAGCGTAGCCTACAGACCACATGTCAGTTTGATGAGGCGACTGTAGAAGCAATGAAAGATGATGACAAACCCATAAGAGCCCCGCGACCTCCGGCACGTGCATCTTTCAGTGGCTGGTACATGGCCCGAAGACCGAGCACTTTCAGTCGAAGCGATGTCAGACCTTCGGAAACCCGGCACACATATTCAAACTCTGGGTAGAAGAAGATGGATTAGTTCAGCTCATTAGAACTTCACGACACAAAACCCACCTGGGCCGGCACCAAGGTCAGCCAGAGCTTTTGCGAGCTGTGTCTTCAGTGCGACTTGTCGATCACGAAGAACTCCGTACACCCGAGCGTCATCGTCAAGGTTCCTAGCTCCGGTGCTGAAGCGAGTTTCGATAGTTGCGCTGCAGTGGGTGTGCAAAGAAAGACCTTGTCAGCCTAGTGAGCCCAAGTCCGACGAGCAGGAAAGACGCACAGCCCTCGGGTAGTCTCATCCAGCTCATGAAAGAGAGCTCCAAAGTGGGAACGTCGGCTGAATGCATCAGAACGAAGTTCGGCAGCAGGACGATGCCGCTGAGCCTCGCGCTGCTTCTCCCACTCGGCGAGAAGATTCAAAGAGGAGAAGCGGGTGGGGTGAATTTCGGAGAGCTGAGTCAGCTCTGCATTGGCCTTATCGAGTTTTGTTTGTGCTGATTTGAGACGACGGGACAGCCATGCCGCTGAGACATGAAATTAGCCAAGTCCGGCGTTGAAAACTAACAGTCAAAGCACTCACGAAGGGAGTTGCGATGTTCTAAATTGAGGTGCTCTGTTCGCAGAGCAAGATTTTCGAGCCGATGTGATGATGTTGCGCCTCTGTTGAGCGGAATCAGACCGCGTAGACGGTTCCAGAGTCGCTCGCAAGCCTCGCCGTCCGAAAAGCCAAAGCCAAAGATGAGCCGCGGGTTGAATTTGATCTGACAAGGCCAGATATGAGCGAAGGCGTGGAAGACGGAGGTGGCTAGTCGGAGACGCGAGTGGAGGTGGACCAGGATGTTGCGCTGCCAAAACACTGTTAGTATGAAGGATGTGAAGCGCGAGTGAAAAGTACTGACCAGGAGCATATGAGCGTAGAGGTTACAGGCTATATCATACTCAACATTAAAAGTAGCCAATGGAGCTACAATTGTCATGAAAAAGGAGATGAGGGCGAGCGCAAAGAAGAGTCTGCTCGAGGCATGCGGGTAAGTGACGTCGGAATGCTGCGAAGTGAGAGATACAACGCACTTTTCTCCCGACTTTGTAATGTTTACAAGCTTCACACAAATCTCATGTCGACATACCGCTGCAAGGAGACCGGTGTCTGACTTGCGGTCAAAGGAGGAGCCATCCGTCTTGGCTCCATCACCGGCAGCTTTCCACGAGTCGTTGCAGAAATCCTGAGATGTCTTGCTCAGTATGAAATGAAGGCCATGGTTGGAAAAGAAACGCACCATATCATCCTTGTTGTCCTTTTTCATCTTCTGCTTCAAGCCCACCTCTTCTTCCATCGCATCGACGACCTCTTGACCGAGGAAAAGCTCGGGCGCCTTGCGCTGGGCATCGTTGGTGGCGCTCAGATCTCGACTTTGCTGGAAATTCCCGTCCAGACAGATGTCGATCTGGTGTAGCCCGCACCGCGTGGCCTCGAGAAGCTCTTCGGTGTCGGGAGAGCCAAAACAAGCTGGACAACGGGCGGCCATTATATCGAGCTGTGTTTCCCCAAGGAGCAGCGAGACTTCCTTCTTCCCAAATTGCAGAAGATTGCGGTATTCGTCTACAGCTGCCCTGGCCAGATGGCGTAGCTCAATCTCCTGAGAGTTCCCACTCAGTCAGCTACCATCCCACCTTCAGCAAATGGCGAAGCTCACCTTCACTCGAGAATCCTTGACCTTGAAAGTTCCCATCATCCCACCATGAAAGGCCATCATCCCTTTACTCCAGGATTCGATTGAGGTGGGGTGTTCTAGCCAGGCGGTGTGTTGTTGCGCAAGGAGAAGGAAGGAAAAGGCGGAGGCGGGAGCGCGCGGCGTGCAGGCAAGGAAACCGTGAGCGGCGAGCTGTACTACATCAGAGTGGCACGAGCAAAAGGCGAAGTCGTGGGCGGATTCTGTAAATCATGCGTTAGTAGGAGAACAAATAGGAAGGAAGAGGGGGGAGTGTTGTCACGTACGATGGGTGATGTAGAACAGCTTGATGGTACGTGTGCGGACAACACAAGTTTCAGGCTTTTGGCACAAGTCGAGATCGGTGGTAGTCGTCCAGCTAAAGAAGTTGTTCGTATCGTGGCGGAGCTTGGAGAAGACGGGGAAGAGAGTGGGTCGCTGCTCGTCCCAGTCCGATGCGATGAGTTTGAGGCCCGCCGAGTACTTCTCCGCACCCAGTGAAGGTGCTTGGGCTGGTACTGAACCGGCCCAGCCAGAGGAGACACCTTCCTCTGGCCAGATGAATTCATCGTGTCCTCCGAGGGCCTCCGCTACGGCGGGGCCGAAGAGTGATAAGCGTGCGTGCGCGAGTGACTCGGTGACGGCGAGATGTTGGGCGAGAGCACGTCCTGTGAGGGGAGGTGCAGGAGGGCCGAAGGTTGGGAGGGTGATGGAAGCGCCCGGCGGGACGTCTCGAGCACTCGACTTCCGAGGCTTGCTGGGGCGAGTCGAGTTGCTCTTTGGTTTTTTGCTCTTGCCGAAGAGAGAGCCGCCGAACATGGCAAGTGTATAGAAGTGTGCTAGACCAGCAAGCACGGGGTGGGCGGGGAGGAAATCAAAATGGAAGATTAGGTTGGTAATGAAAAGTAGTGGCGTTGGAAGTTAGTAGTGGCGTTGGAAGTTGAGTCGAGGAGCGTTGCTCATTTCGGCTGACGAGCTCGAAGGGAAAAATCTCTAAGTCGGGGCGCGAATGCAAGCATGCTTGCGCCGCGCCCAAGCATGACAATCTCACCTCTTCGAATGCCAAACCCATTCATTTTTTACATCTCAACAGTTGCCAGATTCTACTGTCAGAGGTGGGCGAATTCGCGAAGGCGGTTCGATACCTGCAGTGAGAGCATCAGAAATAGTTTGGGTCAGGATGAGTCTGAGAAAGGTATAGATCTTATGGGCCTGACGACTGTAGCTGACAAGCTCACGAATTCGCTGTAAAGATCAATCTCGGCGGGCGAAGGATCTCGCAGAGCGAAGGTGAGTGATTCCCCAGGCTCGCAAAGGTATCTATGCGACGACCGAATCTGCGAAAGTTGGGGCATGAGTCTCTCTTTCCGAGTTATTACAAGCTCCTGACTCACGAGAGCTTGGTGTTCGGGTTCACAGAAGCGAATCGATTTGCAACGCGAGCATTGGAGGGTTCCTTGTGATGGGCAGACGGCGCAGGGGGTAAAAGGCGGCAGGAAAGGGGATTAGAGCTTTTTTGGACCGAATCTCGGAGCAATGAGGGTGGTGGTTGAAAGATGGGCGTTCGGAAGCAAAACCCACTTCTGTCCGAGGCGCCTGGAGAACCGGGGGCGCCCCTCAATCGTCTGAGCAGAGCCGAAAAGCAGCCCCTTCAGAGCGACGAGTCTGCGTTTCCGTGAAGAAGTGCCAGATATCTCAACGAGAGCAAGCTTGAAAAGGTCTCCAACCCCACTCAAAGACTCAGCTACCCCTCCGCACTCATCTCTCCCCCCGATCTTTCCCATCACGAAATCCAGCCTCACATAGTCGAGGGCATACAACAAATGGCAAAAGCGTTCGATGCAACTGACTGGCAAGGACGCTCTCGCAAAAGGAAAGGAGGTTGTAGCTACGTCGTCCGGGCGTCGAACCGGGCGCTCCTCACGTTTCTATATTTCACTCGATCTAAACCTCTATACCTCACTCATACATCAGTACTTCGCGATCTGCTCATCCAGCCACTTCTTCAGAATCTCCTGAGTTTCAGCGACATCTCCTTGTGGTCCCGATTTATGGATCCTAGCCCACGGATTGAGGTACTGAAACGACATCAAATTCGTGATGAGTCTGTCGTTTATTTGAGGAGAAGAAGTGCTCGGGAAGGAAGAACTACCTTTCCATTGATGGCGGAAGCTTCAGCGGTCGTTCCGGCGTATAGCTGCGTGTAGGCTCCCATACTATAGAGACCGAGTCAAGGAAGTTAGTTTTGGTTTCCCTTGAACGATGGTAGCTTACGAGACGGGATGAAGACCTGCTGAGATGACTCGTTTCTGCCAAGATGGCGAGTACCTATCGATCAGACAGGAAATCAGCAACCCTTCCAAATCGGGAGGAGAATGGAAGAAAAACGAACCGAAGAAGCTCAGTCTTGATAGCTCCAGGGTGTAGCGCACAAGAAACGACTCCAGTACCCTCAAGCTCTCTCGCCCACAAATTCGAGACTAAAATGTTTCCCTGTTCGAAGTCGCCGCAACATCAGTCGACATCATCACTGGAGACAAGAAAGAAACGAACAAGTTTACTCTGACCATACAAAGTCCACCCCGCCTTCATCCCACCCCATTTTTTGATCAAAGCATCTCGCTCTGGTCCAGCGATCAAAGAAGCGAGCTCGATTCCTGATCCGGCTGGTGCGAATTTGTGGGCGGAGGATGAGGTGTTGATGATTCTTCCGGTGGAGGATTTTAGGATTGGGAGCTGCGATGTGCGATTAGTAAAGAGGAATGAAAGACCGGGGAGAAGGAACAGGCGAAAATGAAACCCACAAGCAAAGTAGTAAAAAAGTAAGGCCCAACAACATTCGTCCCAAACTGTAAATCCAACCCTCCCTTCGTCAGCTCCCCAGTGGGAGTATTCATCAACCCTGCATTATTAAACAACACATCCAGCCTTTCCTCCTTCTCCAAAAACTCCCCAGCACCTTTCTTAACACTTTCCAAATCGCCCAAATCCATCCGGACAAAATAAACGTCCTCCTTCCCAGTCTCCTTCTTCAACCGATCCATAGCTGCATTCGCCTTCTCCTCCGATCGCGCGAACAAGTAGACTTTGGCATCTTTGAGTAGGAGTTGTTTGATGGTCTCGAAGCCGATTCCGGCGTTACCACCCGTCACTATGCATACCTGGAGATTGTTTTGGAGTGGAGTGAGTTAGCGAGAGAGAGGAGAGGGAGGAAGTGGGGGAAGTCGAGCGAGGATGGCGCGAGGGTTGAGAGGATCTTACCTTTCCGGCGAGAGAAGGGATATCACGAGATGGAAGGAATTGGGAAGTAGGAGGAAAGAAAGTGGTGGAGAAATCGGACATGGGGATGAGCTGCACGAGCAGGTCGCCGAATCCCATCTTGGCGGCGGTGGTTTGTTGGTTGGATTGGTGGAGATGCTGAGGGGGGGATTGAGGCTGTAGAAGAGTGGAGGAATGCGAGGTGTGGAGGAAGAGGGATTGGGGGAAAGGTGAAAGCAGAAGATGTATGTGGAAAAAGAGATGGTCATCTCTCGATCAAAGTGAGACATTTTGAGGATGCGCAGTTTGAGGATGAGCGGGAAGAGGACGCGACGAGGAGAGGAAAGGAGAGGATGATTGAGAGCTGAGAAAGAGGAGGGAGCTAGATAGACAACAAGCAAAGGAGATAAGATCTGGAAACATAAGAAAGAGTTGAATGAGATGAGAGTTGAAAGACAAGAGGGACAACCTTCGACTTGGCGCTTTGACCTTAACCACCTTCAGCTGAACTCCATCCACCGCCGTCCACCAGCTCAAGGGTAGCTCTTGGCAGCACTCCTTAGCTCTCCAGGACGGTCACCCTCTCCTCCCCGACTCGAAATGGTCTCTCCTGTGCCGCACCCATCCCACTCCCCCTCCTACACAATCGGCTCCTCCCTCTCAACAGCACACGACCTCTCAACCTCTCCCCTAACTTCCCAAGGACGTTACTTAACAGACAAGCACAACAGAACTCTCCTACTACGCGGTGCAAACTTGTCAGGAAATTGCAAACTACCTACAACACCGAATGGGTTCACTCATTTCAATCAGGGCTTTTATCATCATGAGTCTGTTAGCTTTGTTGGAAGACCTTTTCCTTTGGAGGAGGCGTGAGTCGCTAGTTGCTTGGATTGGGTGGATTGGGTGGGAAGAGGGTGTCGATTGCTGATTATGGGTGTGGGGCGGCAGGGACGAGCATCTAAGT
>JASZXU010000668.1:0-16259 GCA_035521515.1 Phenoliferia sp. Uapishka_3 | reverse complement strand
CCGCCGCCTGCAACAGCTCCAAGCCCAACTCGTGCGATAGTAATGGGTGCGACCATTATTGTCTCTGATAATGGAGGTGAGAGAGAAAGAGGAAGGAAGTAAACGTCTGGACTTCGAATCGAGTTCTTAATCGGTTGTGCCGAACCGGGGCCGAGGGTTGCTGCCCAGTTTTCCTGCTTGGAAGGGTGTTCGGAATATGATTGACCTAGTTGGGGCCTCAGAGAATGTTCAATAAGGCGAGTGGCCGTCACTTTAGGATACACTTTCCAATCCGAATGTACAAAAGCCACTACCCTTCTCACCCCTCGCGCCTCTTGTTGCAGCATCAACCACAGTAGCAAGTCTCTGTGACAATTAGAGATTCGATTAGAGATTCGAGTTTGCAAGATAATCAAGACTTGTAGTACATGTGGCTTCCGGGAGAGATGAATCATACCTTCAATCCTCCCGCTATTTTTCCTATTCATCAAAGACGCCACCACACCCAGCGCCAACTTCCCCGTTAACCCGAAAAAACCAAAGTTTGAGCCGGATGGCGTGAGAAATTGAGGTTCTTCGAGTGCCTTCTCTCGACAGTCACAAGTTCCTGGTCACGGAAAACATCAGCCCGAAGTTGCACCTCTCCTTTATTTGGTACGCCCACCTTGGGGGCTCCTGATGTCCTCAGTCGAAGAGTGCTCGATACCTTGTGCTTCAGCCCAGTCCGAAAGACACTCAGCAATATAAACCGAACACTCCGTGATGGTAAATGCCCCGGGACCCTTGGCTCCGAGTGACTGCAGGATGGCGAAAATGGACCCAGCTGGCACAGCTCCTTTGTACGCTAAACCCTGTGCAGCTGCAGCGATTGAACCTGTTTGACAATGCTGTTAACTGTCAACAGAGTTTCCTGAACCAAAAGAACGCTGCCCTTACCAGCAGAGACCCCAGCAGCGATAAAACCGAAAAGAGGAAGAGCCAAGGGTGATATGGCGATGAGACAGATGCCGGCTTTCTAGCAAGTATCGCACATTGACAGATTTTCATCATGAGTGTTATTGCTCTGAGGCTCAGGGAGCTGAGGTGAGGACAACGGTAAAGAAGAAACCCTTCGGCGGGATGAAACGGACGTCCGCCATTCGTGAAACGATGTGCCGAGCCAATATCAACTGGCGCAAGAACGTATCATCTTGCATCGAGAGCTTCCAGAGGCTTTAAAATCCTTGAATTTCTTATGAGGCGAGAGTTATCAGCACAATATAGTTGTACGACCAAGGAGTGTCTGCCCCTTCAGCTCCACGCCTGTCCCGTTCGCATACCCAAGCATAGCACCGTCATCCAGGTAAACACACCTCAACGCTTTCCTTACCTATCTTTACACTACTGATTGAAGTATGGTTTTCCTTTTAGATTGACTGCTGATTGACTGCAGAATTATCAAGCTGTGAAGTCGCACGCCACCTTCAACCGCCCTCCTAACCACCCTCTCGACACCCGAGGCAAGCTCTTATCCCCAACCACCCTCGAAGCACTACTGAGGTTTGTAACGACTTATTTCCCGGAAACAGACAAAGTGAGGAATAAGCCAGCCGTGACGGGCCAATTTCCCGGATATGTAGTCCGTTCAGCAAGAAGAATTTTTGCTCGGAGACGTCGCCTGCACAACATTTCCGCGTTCCCGAGCAGCTTTTCCAAGTTCCTACCCAGAATGCGCTGGCAAAGTTTTTTCAGATTGGAACAATGGAGATGTACTGGACACAGATGAAGCACAAACAACGCAAGCAAATAAATGGAAAATAGAAACCTCCAACAATTTCCTCCTTCAGCTCGAGGAACCCTACTCCCCCCTTCTGCTATGAAGTCGATTGACCTTATCCTCGTCGAGTAAGATGGTCCAAGCCTTTTCATCTCCGAGCTGATCCACCGAGACGCCAGTGATGCTCTTCTCCTTCTCGATATCGTCAAGCTCCTTCTCGAGCTCCTTCGCCTTCCTCGCGTCGACAACGGGATTCTTGAAGCCAACGAAGCGTTCGACTTGTGAATTGCAACGGCGGCAGACCTCGGAGTGCTCTTGCGTGTCGAAAAGGCAGTCGGCGCACGCGAAGTGATTACAAGGACGGTAGACACACGTCGCGACCTTCCTGGGGCACTTTGAGCACCTGGGAGGCTTCTGTGGGTCCAGAAGTCCATGCGAAGAATGCTCTGAGACGTGCTTGGTAATGTTGGTGAACATCTCGTCGACTTCGGCGATTGATTGGACGTTCTGGAAGTCGCCAGCTTGGTTCGTGGCTGGAGCTTCGGAGTAGAGGTCGAACCACGGGAGTTCGTTCTCTTGGTAGGTAGAGGGTGATATGGTGGTGAGAGGAGCTACGACTCCATACATCTGTTCGTAGAGCTAGGATACAAATGAAAAGAAAATCAGCGCTCGAATTGGAGGGGCGACAAAATCAGTGCTGGTCTACCTCTGGGGAAACGGTGTGGATGAACAGACGGTGAGCTAGAGTGCTTCTATAAGCGGTAGTAGGAAGGAGGTCAAGGTTGATCTGCTGCCTGTGGAATTCACGTCAATCTCGGCGACGAAGAAGGCTGCTTGCGAGTCGCGACGTACTTGATCTTCCCGCCAGCACACATCCCCATGACTGCCTGCGGTTCCGTAGTCCCTCCGCCCCTTGCAGGCAATTCAATTCAGTTTTCTTTTTCGATAAACTTTTGGTTTGATCGGCTCACCTCAACGTAAGAACCAAGTGCAGCGTATACTCTTTTTGAATTTTGTAATCTGCCCAAACCCGAAATCATCAGAACATTATTGATCCCCAACTTTCAATAGATTCCTGACCATAGAGTGTGCGGAAGTCCTCAAGCAGCTTTCCCGCGTAAAGCAAGCGTTGCTGGTCTGGAGGAATCCCTTCCAGGTCCTGGACAAGCTCTTTGACGTGCGCGATGCTATGTAGAGACTCGACTTCCAAGACGATGGTTCTGCCCGTCAACGTTTTGACAAAAATTTGGAAGAACCCAACAGGAGCATTGATGGGGTCTCTGGGACGGCAAATCCAGGGGCTGAAGGCACGGACGACAATGGGCGAAAGAGAACCTTCGGCGAGCGTTGGCATGGAAATGAGAGGAATGTCTCGTGATCTGGAGGTTTGATGTCAGACGAATCGGACTGAAATACTCATGAAAGAAAATCCAGGCTCACAGTGACTTCATTAAAAGTGTACCGGTGAGTTCGAGAGCAGCTGGCGACTTGTGGAAAGCAGCAGCTTTTATCTCGGTAAGATTGTTGTCCATAAAAACGACACTCTCATCGAGACGCTCAAAGATGTCGAATTGGAGGCCTCCGACTTTTGCTTCTCCAGTGAGCTGCTCCTCGATGGTGTAGCCCTTGCCAAGCGGCATCGCGACGAACTACCAATCGTTCGAGGATGTGAGCATAGGTGGAATTCGAAGAAGATAAAAGAGTAAGCCTACTTGTCGAACGATCGCTGGCTCGGTCTTGATGCCATCAAGCCAGGGTTGAGATCCAGCGACGATGTAGTCTTGTAGCGTGGGGTCGATCATGGTGGCGTCGGCGTCGCGGGGAAGGCCAGTGATTGCGTTGATGTCTATTGCGAGCTGGTGAGTGAGTAAATATTCCAGATTGTAAGGATCTCTCTTACCTCCGACTGAAACTTTGATGGCGGGCCTCCCTACATGGCCATTCACCCCGTGCGCCTCGCAGAAGCTGATCCAGAGGGCTTCGCGTTGGAAAATTGGGGTGACAAAGCCACCACGTGCCTTGATACTCTCCAGTGCGAAATTTGCGGAAGCGACAGACTTGATTGGAAAGGTGCCGAGTCCCTGGGGCAGTGGGGGCGAACGAACAAACGCTTCAGGAAATGTCGCTGCAAAATTTGTTTCTCTGCCCATCACTTACCGGTGGGAGCAGGTGAGTTTTGGCATTGTCGGGAACGCGAAGAGTACGATGGAGCTCAATCTCAACACCACCAACGAGTATTTTAGAACCCCGCAAAATTGAAGCGGACTTGATTGGGGTGGCGAGAGGTGTCGTCTGACGCGACAGTGGAGCAATCCATCTGTCGTGGAATTGGGCCAAGGTAGTATTTCTGTACAAAGATTTGGGAGAGTTGAGGTCTTTGTAAGCATGCATGACCTCTTGGCCCATGTCCTTCGACCACAGTCCGCGCTGCCCATCGCAGCGGCAAGCGACTCAAGACCCCTAAACTCACCTTCCGATCGCAAGGTGACCAGCTTCAAAGCAGTCCTCTTCCTTGTCGGATATGAGAATACCGACGCCACTGAACTTGTCTGTTGGCCTCGTAAGCGACAGGATTTTATCGTATCCTGTGGGAAAGTTTCGGGGTTGCGAGCTGTCAGCGACTCAGGATCCTCTTCAGAACGCGCGATTTGCCCACCCATTTCCTTGAGAGCTTCGTGAAGCCCATTAAGCGACGTATCATCAGGAACTTCGATGGTGAGTACTTTTGGCTTCACCGCTGCGTTCGTCTCGCTCGCCTCAGGCTGACTCGCGCTCGCTTTGTGGTCGGGCGGTGGTGGGGTAGCCTTGGCTTCTTCAGGCGTCGAGCGGGCATCGATCGTGATACCTTCAATCTGGACGGTGATCATGCTGGAATGTCACACAAAATGGTGGGGAGAGGGAGACAAAGAAACTCACCCGGTCCTAGTCATCCGATGTGTGCCCCTGAAAGTCCCACGGGCATTTCTTTCTTTCTACAAACGAGGATGAAACTCAGCTCTCTTGATTTCTGGCACAAGAAGCCTTTGAGGCGTATCAAATCACATCATTTTGATTTGGGATTGCGGGTTGACATGTCGAGAAAAGACTGTTAACAGTTTCCACATTCGCTTACCGTGGGGGCTTTGCGGTGATGCCTGGAGTTCTTCCGGTCTCGAACAGCTTCCTCCTTGTGATTTGTGGGAGAGAGAGAAAAAGACTTTGTTGGAGATTAGGTACAACCCAGTGAGTCAGGGGCGTGCACCTCCCTCCGAACTTCGCAGATAAATACCTTCCAACTGTAAACCAAGTGAAAAAATGGAATCTACGCAAATCAGGGAGAAGGTGATTTGATACTTGTAGAGAAAATCAGATGCCACCAGAAGTATGCGCCAGGTTGAGCTCGGCCGCTGTTCCGAGAGCACTCAGCGGCGGCAGCTCTGTCTCTGCTCACGCTCCCGCCGGCACGACAGAATCATTCCAATCGATCTCTCCCTCTCACCGACACCTCTCCCCCGATCCTTGCTCTTCTCGCTCGTCACGCTAAGCGCAAGCAATCCATTGTAATCGCCAACCGATCATCGACAGCCCCTCTTCTCCCTCCAGGTCCCCCTCGGAAAAAAGACCAGCAGGTAAAAAGGCATTTCTTTCTCACGCTTCGCCACAGCACGTTGACCGTCAATCTCTTCTCAGTTAGCGAGCGTACCAAGTCGCACGCCACTATCGCACTGCGCTGTCTCTCGGCCAGAGGGGTCATCCATCCCCGCACATTCAGCCATCAAAGTCTCTACGATGGAGACAGACTACTCAAATATAGTGCCAATGGCTATCGACTCCACCAATCACTCTGCAAAGTCGCCAGAAGCGACCGCCGCGCTCGGTCTCCCCACTCCATCCTCCCTGCCGCACCGACACCTGGCCAGCAGCCTCGCTTCGTCCTCGCCCTCACCATGCCCAGCAAGCGACGACGACAGGATGGGGAGAAGCGGCAGCGAAAGTCTTGCAGAGATCGACGGAGATGAAGAGCTTGAACCGTTTGCTCTCGACGATGTCGACATGAGTTCCCCACCACCGTCCGGCGCAGACGACTCCGCTGAAGCTGTCTCTCACATTTCTGTCTCGGTTGATTCATCTCTCGCGGGAAGGTGTGTCGTTTTTGTAGTCGGTTTGACGGATGACATTGCTAATCTGCGTTCAACTGTTCAAGTAGTACCGCGGCCGCGCTGAGGTCAACGTCGACACCGTCCGCAGAGACCGCGAGGCAGCCGTTTTCATCCGAAAGCATCATCCGACGACCATTCCGCTCTCGATACGCTATAGCGGAAGGCGACTTATCCGACTCGTCCGTCAGCCTCGACAATACTTTTTGGGATCCGCCGCCAACCCCCTCCTACAAACGAACTTTCGAACAAGTCACGACGTCTCCAGGTATTCCCTCTTCCGAAGCGCCTGAGCCAGCGTTTGGCAGTTCCTTCCCGTCAACGTCGTCGTCCAGCACTGTATTTTCCCCTCTCACCTCCGCGACGTCGACCGCTCCGAGGCCTGGGTCACAATATCGTCACAGCTTCGACTCCCAGAGGGCCAGCTCATCCCTCCGCTCTCGCTACATCCGAGAGCACGACTCTTCGTCGTCGACCTTGAGGCATCGCTCTCCCAACACGAGCCGCTCGGGCTCGCGCGACCGTCGGCAAGATAGCGCGGCGGTGGTCTCGCGGGATTACGAGTACGACTTGTTCGGCCGAAGTTCAGAAATTGATAGGTCAAAGCGACGACGTCCCTCTGGCTCGCCGGACCTTTTTGGGTTGGACACCCCTCTGGCCTTTAATCGCGATGCGCACGAGGAGCCGGCTTTTGGCAATCAACGGGCGCTTCGGACCAATGATTTCGCTTCGAGAGGTTACACCATTGATCCCTCGCTTCAAGGTGCGCATGCACCGCCGCCCACGAGGACCGCTTCGGCGATTACCACCTCCAGTCAGGGTTCGCTCCCAACTCGTCGCAGTCGACTTTCCCTCCCTTCAATCCTGTTGCCCAGTTCGGTCCTTCGCTCCTCGTCTGGGCCGTCAATCAGAATAGGTGGAAGACAAGAGGAGTCTTCCGGCTTCCACTCCTCGCGGGTTCCACATTCTCCTCCGTTAGATGCGCCCGAAGGAACACGTCCCCGACGCGGTTCCACCTCTTTCGCATCCCTCGCCACTTTTCGCCGTGCAACGTCCACCTCCTACCGCACTTCACCACCCGTCAATATTGGTAGTGGCTCTTCCTCATCTTCACGGAATGCTCCTTCTGGAACCTCGTCCGCTATCGAGCCCTCAACTTTGGGCACAACGCTCCTTCGCCCCCGCTCCGCCCGCGCGAGGCCTGATGTCGAGCGTGAGCGGCAATTTGATCCGTTAGTTGCCTTCTGGAGGGAAGAACTCGAGCATGAAAGGAGTGCAGATGCTGTTGAGAGGAGAGGAAGGGCCGTATTGAACGAGGCTCACGAGCGTCTCGCGGCTGCCGAGCAGACCTTGAGGGAGACGGCGAGAGTTCTGCCGCTGAATCAGGCGACGCCAATGCCGACGCCAACCCAAGAAGATTTGACTCAGGACGTCTTGAGTACAGTCGAAGGCCGTCTAGAGGCGGCAGATAATTCTATCGCTCGCACGACGATGATGCTGCGACGCTTTCCTTCGGTACCGCTGGATCAACCCGACAACACAGAGGAAGATTTCCCTGAGCTTCCTTCCACACAGCACCTTCCCCACCCTGCTAGGTCAAACAACACTCTCACGCCGGTTAGCATTCGCGTGGGCGAAGGGTGGACACCTCGTCGCTCTGCTTCTGTCACTGCAGAGCCAGCGGATCGGCAGCATGACTTCGAGGAGCGATCTCCTTCAATTTCCTCTTCTCCAAGAAGTGAAGAGTACCCTCTCGGCACATCGGCCTCTCGCGCCCTTCACTTCCTTTCCAACCTTAGGTCACGACGTCCTCGCCTTTCGCGCAATTCGACGGGAGTAATCGCCCCTGAAGAGTCTTCTGCCTCGACCTCAGCGCCACAGTCCTCGATAGGGACTCCACAGCGACGTTTGACACCACCGATTGGCTGGAGTGAGGAAGATGAACTTCGAGAAGCGGATAGCTTCAATCGTCGCTTGCTCGCGGTGAGGGCCGCCGGCAACTGGGACAACGAAGTAAGCGCGGAGGACGCGCGAGGGGAACGAGATCTTTGGGGACAAGTTCCGACGGTGCCTTCGATGACTACGACGACAAATGCGACGAGCTCTCTTCTTCATCGGCGTCTTCGAGGACCAACGGAGCGTGCGAATGAGCTGTGGCGACTCGGAAGGGAACCAGACGCTTCAGCCACTACGACGACTACTTCAGCAAGAAACGCGTCCCATGCTCCGCCTCTTCCGCGTCTCGTACCCCGTAACGAATCTGCCGATACTCGACATTCCGCCGAGTATAATCGGAGACTCGATGCATACTCGCCCTGGCACTCTGGACCTCTCGCCACCCGGAATTCGACACGAGAGTCTCTACGCTTCGGAGAGGGATGGAGCAGGCTCGACACCTTCGCGGAGATTTCTACAGGAGCAGCGGCAAGAATCGACTCCGACCAGACTATCAGTCCGAGATCAGTCGTTCCTGCCAGCGAGGGGGAGGTGTCGGTTCCGAATCCCGCCCAGCTCGAGACACAACTCGAATCCGGCGTCGAATCACGTCCTCGACTTTTCAATTTCGAAACAGGGACCCTCGAGCCGGACTCGTCGGTTACGGCCTCTCTCGCGCATTTCAACCCTTTCCCTTCACCTGCGCCCTCTATTCGTCGTCCAGTCAACAGCACTCTTCCTCACGTGAGAAGCCTCAGCGAACACTCCTCTATTCGAATTGCACCGCTCAACTCTGGAGGTAACACCTCACTAAGATCCGCTATCAGTCGGCGGGCAAGCCAGGAAACAAGCAGGCTGTTTGCAGAGGACGACGAGGATGGTCGTGCACCTCCTAGGATCTGGGATCCTCCGAGTCGTCTGCCGCCAATGCTGCCTAGTGGAAGCGCTGGAAGAAGATTTGTCTTCCCGCATCCTGCTGCTGCCGCGGGATCAACCGTCTCCTCCTACGGCGCCAATCCTTCGAATGAAACACAGAATGTGAGCCTTTTTTTTTTTCCCGGAGATCCTATCCGAGCACTTGCTGAAGTGGCACCTTTTTTCTTGTAGAGAAACGAACGCGCCACTCGCTTCCACCCAGCCTTTGGCTTCGAGTTTCAAACACCACGACCCCGAAACGCCAGCCCGCCAACGCCACCTAGCTTCAACCGTCTTGCTCGTAATCGCTCTCCACCTGCACAAGCGCCCAGTATCAGTCGTAGTACAACCCTCGCCGACGCTTTGGCCCACTTTGACGTCCCACTGCGAAGACGACACACGGGAGATGCCCTTCAACCGAGAGAATCCATTGTCGGACATACACCCGACACTACCGACCGAGCATCTCAGCGTCAAGTGCGCACTGAGAGACTTGCCTCGCTTCGCCGTGAGCGCTTCCTCATGCAATCACTACTTGGTGGTCGTTCGCCACCTCGTGATGGTGATGATGGAATCGGGATGGACGGAGAAGGAACTCCTCGATCTCCTGGATCAAGGCTTAGGAATCTAGGTGACTTCCTGCGAGGCTTTGGACCGGGAGCCGGTAGGTTTGCAGGACTTTTCGACGATGACTTTGGGTTCTTCACGCGGGACTCGGCCGCGCTCGATCCAAGAAACTACCTTGTAAGCTCAGGTTCCGTCTTTGGATCAATTTGCAGCACTCATCTCTCTGCCCTTGCCAGGACGATGATGACTTCGATACGAGCTATGAAAGTCTCATTCGGCTGCAAGAGCGAATCGGGAACGTCAAGCCCGCCGCCGGGGTGTCGCCGGACAAGCTTTCGGCGCTCAAGACTTTCAAGTACGCCGACTGGCCAATACTACCATCTTCAACCGCAATTGCCTCGCCTCCTTTGCTAGTAGGTGTTGTTGCATCGACTAGCGACGTGACGATACCGAAGGAGCGCGGACTTGAGAAGGAGGAGCGTTGTCCCGTTTGCCTGGGTGATTACGAAGATACGGACGATTTGACTCTTACTCAGTGTGCACATTTCTTTCACTCGGAATGTCTTTCTGTGAGTACTTTTAAATTACCAGCCTGCAAAACTGGAGACTGACTGAGTCATTCGCACAGGCGTGGTTCAAGGCTAGCCCTGGCTGCCCGGTCTGCCGACATCAGCATTGAGATGTTCTAGCTTCTTATTCTGCCAAATATGTTCATAAAACACGTTGTTGAATTTACCTACAGTCCATTCTGCGTCGCCTATTGAGGAAATTGGAGAAGCTGAATACTCTTAAGGATATCGACAACTCGCAGACACTCTTGCCCTCGCTAGCCTTCGCTAGTCCTCGCTGGCAAGTTGGTATTTTGCTCCCAGCGCTCAAAGTTCTAGATCTTTCAGTCATTTTGATCAGGGACTTGAATGAACGTGCAAGCGTCACGCCGCACCCAACCGAGAGACGAAAGCTCTGGTTTCACCGCGCTAGATTGGGTCTGAAAACCCAGTAATTCTTACAATCTGACGGGCTTATTCCGTGAACATATCTCCACCGTCCACATCTTCATGACTGCCTACAAACTTCCGGGCGTTCAAATGGTGTATTGGAACTCGGGCGCCCTGGAAAATACGAAGAAGAGCGAATGGTCAGTACCATTTACATGGAAGACGGCTTGCCAGAATGCGTACTTGTCCCCCAGTTCGTGCAGCTCTTGGACTGTGTATATCCGCTTTTCGTTGTCAGGGAGCGACGCTTGGAAAGCGAGCTCCTTCTCCTTCTTCGCATTCTCGCGCGACAAGAGCCAGGCGTACAGTGGAGCGGTGAACAATCCCACTACGAAGATTGAGTCAGCTCTTTAGATCCGGTGAACAGCTGGATGAGTACAAACTGCAGAGCATTCCTATCTCGACGCCATGACCAATGAAGTAGTGTGGCGAGTTTTTGGCGATGTCTGCAACTCCGAATCAGTACAATAATGAGGAAAAGGGCATGCAACAGTACAAACAGATGTTGGATGCGACCTGAGGGAAAGGTACAGATTAGAAACCCTTTCCTTATTTCCTTAGAAAGTTTGGCAAGGTACTTACAATTCCACCAAAGTTTCCGATTCCGATTTGGAACGCCATACCGACTCCTCGCTTGGTCTGACCACTCAGGTTGTTTCCTAGCCATGTCACGACAGCTGGAAGTCCGCCGTAGGCGCCTGCTGCACAAAAGAAGAGACCGAAATATTTGACTCCCGGTGGAGCAGGTGAAACTACGACGCGACGGGTCAGCGGGAGATGTTTCGGAGCACGCAAGTGAACGCACTGTTGATGATGAATCCAATGAGCGCCATCCATTGATTGGTGTATACGAAGATGAACCTCTTTCGATGGATGTCGGAGCTGATGGAAGCAAAGAATGTCAGATTCTATCGCGCACGAAGAAGGGCGGGAGGGCGCTTACAGCTTCGCAGAGATCACGACCCAGGCGCAGGCGAAAACATAAACCGGGACGGTGAGGAGCTGTACTTGCGGAGTAGTGTATTTTCCGAAAGACTTGATGATGGTAGGTAGGAATAATCCGACTCCGTAAAGAGGTGTGACAATCGACATGTAGTAGGCGGTGGAAAGCCACACTTGCCAGGATCCGAGTGCTTGACCGATGTACTTCCAGCTGATGCCTTCCGCTTCTCCGACAGATGATCCATCAGAGCGCTTCCTCCAGCTGCATATGAGGTTTCAATCAGCTGATGAAATGTTTGTCTGGAAAAACCCTGCGGACTTACACGACCCAGGCGCGCTCTTCTTCAGTGAGGAAGCTCGCCGTAGACGGAAAATCGCTGATGGCCCAGAATGCGATACAGCCCGCAATGACTGTTGCTATTCCTTCTAAACAGAAGATCCAAGCGCCATGCTGAGAAGCCCGCCACGCCCTTCATAAAACCGATGCCGTACGCGAGCAGTCCTTTACGGGCAAGAGCGTCAGATTTTGGTCGAGTTTCGCTTTGTATCACACTCACCAGAGAAGGCTCCTGCAAGAGTAGCTGCACCAAAGAAGAGAGCGATACGGAATTGACACATGTGTCTCGGGTACCAGAAAGTCAAATAAAGCACCACTCTGTAAATTGTGTGGTTCGTGTTAGCCGCAAGTGCAAGTTAAGACAGACGCATGAGGCCTACCCTGGGAAGAGGCCTGCGTTGCGAAGGAGAAAAACTTTTAGTAAATACCCGGGAGCTTCCAAGGGAAGGCAACTGACCGCTCTCCGTGATACCAAGCAATACTCGACACGCGACGAGTCCGCCATACGACTTTACAAATCCCATGCAGGTCATGACGATTCCCCAGCACACCTAAAATCTGCAAAGTCAGCAATCTCGTCGCCCCTGGGAGGTGGCGCTCAAAACATACCGTGATGGAAGCGAGCCCTGAGAGAAATTTATAGGTCAGCCCTGCGAGGTACACTTAGCCAAGAGGCTTACAGATACTGGGCCGTAATGTCTTGAGCATGAGGTTCGCGGGGACCTCACATAGACAGTACGAGCTGCAAGGAAGCCTCGCATGAGCGCCAGTCTCGAAGAAGGTGATCGAGTACAACGCACATAAAGTAAACGGTGAGAGCGAGGTTATAGTCGAATCCTTTCATATTCAAATCCTTTTCCAAGCCATTGAGCCTCGCATTACCTACCAAATAGGGCGTCAGCTTCCTAATTTAATTGTTGTCTCGCGCCGGGACAGCTGCTAACCGATGTTTCCACGGTCCTGTTTTCACTTGCGGGTTAGCGTTTGTTCGGAATTGATTGGTAGAAAGAAGTCCGTACCATGAAAGAGAGGAGATATAATACAGAGAGGATTGGCATGATTCTCAAATCGATCTTTGGTAGGGAAATGGAAGTTGCGTGTCAGCGGCGCTTATGTGGCGGTCAGCGAGAACGGGGCGCGCCGCGCCCCACCTTGCGATACAAAGCCTTTTCCTCCGCTTCAGTGAATACCCTAGCAGGTCTCTTCAGCGCCACATTGTCTGAAGGATTCTCAATCTGTTCGTCCTCCTGCTTGTACTCGCCGTATGTGAACGACTCTTTTGGCGACACTGCCATAATAACGCCCTTGCTAAGTATTGGTCGGTCCGACCGACGGGGATTAGTGCGAGGTCGAGTGATTGATTTGATGAAGATGATGGTGAGAGGATAAGCGGAACCGTAAGACCGGGGAAAGCTGGGGAAGGAGGGGAAGATTGTAGTGGACCCCCGGAAGGACTTTTTAGTCCAAGTTGCGCCGCGAATCAGTCACGCTGGCCTTGGCAGATCCCACATACTTAGACACGGGTCGGCATACAACTCTATCCGGGTGCGAAAGGGACCGTGCTTTTGATTCGGGCAGGTTTACTGAAGGCGAAATCTAGAGCTGTGCGGCTTGGCTTCCAGACTACTTAGCGACGAGTACTTAACCGGAAGTGGGGCACCTTCCGACAGCGGCCCAGCGCTGGTCCGCTACAGCATAAGTATGTAAGTATGTAAGAGGATTGGAGTAAGCGTTGAACATGAAGAATCTAAACCGAAAGTAGAGGACAGACCTAAGGAGGAGATTGAAGGACGGCGCGAAGAGCCCACCGGTCGGTTGCAAGTGGTCACTACTGGCGGCACTCTCAACGTCAATGGGAAGCAACACGTCTACCTGGCATACAATATTTATCATCGTAGTGATCATGAGTCTGAAACCGAGCTCACAAGTAGATCATCTCGAGCAAGTGTTGAACAGTAATACTGTGTTACCGTCGCTTCCAGTCTCATTGTCTCAGCGCCTCCTCGAGCTCATAGTGGAAAGTAACTCGCAGCACCTACTATGTAGCAGAGCATCGTAACATTTTATAAGATTGACAAAAGTAGCTCACCAGTCCGATTCTATTGATCACCCCCAAGAAACGTCCTGGCTCTTTTCCTCCAATTCCCACTACCCGACCATAATATCATATCCACCTCTCTCCACCCTCACGGATCCCCAGTCCCATCCGTGATAGACCAAAGGTACCACATAGCCACAGATCTAAACGGCCTCCACTCCTCCGTGAGTTCTTCCATCTCTTTCGGTGAGAGGTAAATATTTCCTCTGCTCGCACGCACATGGTAAAATCAGTAAGTCCGATCTTTAAACATTATGGCAGATTAGGGACTTACTTGAGTTTCTTTCCAAGACGGGCTTTCATTGCTTTTGCGTCGAGATTGTTGGAGGTAGGAGGGAATACCATTTCTTTGACTCTTTCAATCTTCCGCGCCTCTTCCTCTTGCTTGACCTTGACAACCACTTCCGCCTCTTTCACAGGAGAAGAAGGAGTCGGATACGCCTCCATCCCATTCCTTCCCTTCCCCACCGGCGTCACTGGCTCTTCCTGTAGTTGTAGTGGTGGAGTCGAAGCGCGTTCTTCTACTTTTGATTTGGATTGTAGGAGTTTCCGAGGGTGGATGGATGGAGTGAGGGAGGGATCGGCGGAATACCACTTGCAAAGATTTTTTTGGATACCCAAGTCGCCGACGGGGAGGATGTCAGGTCGCTTCATGGAGAAAATTAGGAACATCTGGGTTGGTGGTAGGGTGTCAGCGAGGTGAAGAGTTGACTTGGAAGGGAGGAAGACATACCTGGACAGTCCATATTCCTTTGATTTTCAACGGAAGGATCAGTAGGATGAAAAAAAGTTTGGGTCGAGTTTAAGAAGACCCACCAATCCCCCTCACATCCAACAAACATTTCCTAACCTCCTCATCCCGCATCTCCCACAATTTCCTCGCGTCCAATCTCCCGTCATGAAACCTCCTCGCCAATTCCACCACATACTCAACTTTTCTTCCGCTCAAACCCGCACTTCTCAAAGTGGTCGTCATACTATCTCCAAGAGAAAGGATTTGAGCTGGAGTTGGGAAGGGGTAGACTTCTTCGGCTTCTGTGGAGGCGGAAGGGGAAGGGGGAGCGACGCCTGGTTTGGACAACTTTTCGGGAAGGTGGGGGAAGAAGAGGCGGACGAATTTGTGCGTTATTGATCGCGCGGCGAGCCAGGATACCTGTGGAAGTGGAGGTGGCGTGAGGATAAGAAAAAAGTGCGGGGAAGGGGAAGGGTAAAGGTGGGGTGGGAGTACTAATCACCTGCTGGCCGATGATTGACGAGACTAAAGATCTTTCATGATAAGTAGGGGATCAGTGACTGTTTTATGGCTGGTCCCGGGTGGGGATGACTCACTTGAAAGGCTCGAACTCTGTAGTCTGCTCCCCGTCGAACATCTTACATTTGAGCTGATCAATAAGGACTCCCCATCTCGGATCAACAGCTTCTAAATGTGCTTTTGCATCTGAGAATTTGAATGTGAGAGCTGGGTGGAGGAGGACTCCTTCGGCTTCGGCTAGGGCAGTTGAAGCTGAGATGACTTGGGCTAAGTCTGCGTCGGCGGTTGAGGCTGTGGCTGTGGCTGATAGGTTGAATTGAGATGTCAGTTTTGATGGGAGTGGGTATGAGGGGAAGTGCGCACGCGAGGGAACGGGGGAGAGGACTGAGAGAGGCTCGTTGCTAGCGCTGACTACTTCGCTCTTGATGCGCTTGAGCTTGGCGGGAGTGAGAGGAGCTTCCAGTTGCCGCTTGATTGGCGAGGCTGATCCTGAAGAGGAAGCTGAAGAACGAGTGACCCTCATTGCTGGCGAGAATGAGGAGAGAGAGAGAGAGAGTGGCTAACAGTGGCGACGAATGACTGCGAGGTTGAGATTTGAAAGCAAGGTTGAGCATTTGCGATCGAAATACCATACAGCCTGCAGGGGGGGAAAACATTCTTTCCGTCCTCCCACATCCTTCATTCGCTTTACTCATTTCAGATACTCAATAACCATTTGCTTTTCCAAGACAAAGGAAAGGAAAGAATAGCCGACCGCGCTCAACCCATCCGGAAAGATCGACTCGACTCGACTGCGCCCCTGCACCTCAAAATCCATCTACGCCTCTTTTCAAACACGTACAACGCCCAGCTTCTGCATTGATTGGCAACGAGGTCAAACGTGAGTCGTCAAGGGAACACGGGAGAGCTGGAATTGGGCGCGCGAACATCGCTGAGAGGAGGGTGACGCGCCTAGGCCCTGCGCGGGCAAGCTGTGGGTACGGACGAGGCGGACGGAGCGGTGCGCAAAGGTGGGATGAGTCAATAGTGACTCGTGCGGCTAGAGTGGGCCAGAGGGGACCAGAGACGACTGGGGAGATGGTGAACTGGTGGCTTGCTTCGCCTGTCGCCTCTTGCGTGCCTCGTCAAAAGGCGTTTATGCATGTTGTTTGCGCCAGCGGAAGCTTCTTTTACAAAGGTTTGCTCCATGTGAAGCTAGGCTGACTAAATCGTTGTACCTCTTTCTATCTCCTAGGCGCGCCGACCCCGCACACACCCTTTCCATCCATCCCTGCCTCCTCACTGCCCCATTCCTCCGTCCTGGCGCGGCCTCACCACCTTCAAATTCGCCCCCACCCTCGCCAC
>JASZXU010000667.1:0-16260 GCA_035521515.1 Phenoliferia sp. Uapishka_3 | reverse complement strand
AGGAGGAGGAGGGCGAGCTTGAGGCTCGGAGGGTATAGGCGGAACGGGTGGTGAGACAAAATCAAGACGCGACGTGGGTCGGGGAGGTAGCGGAAAGCGGAGACTGGAGGATACAGCGTGTCAGACAAGAAGGCAGAAACGGAACGGGAGAAAAACGTGCGGGTGAGACGGGAGAACTGGTACACTGCGCGTGGGGAACAGTCAGAACGGAACGAGTAGGGCGGGAAGAACGAGTTGGGAGAACGAGGTTGGGAGAACGGGCTCAGGAGAACGAGTAGGGAGAAGAAACTTACGAAAGAGGAGGAAGAAATGGGCGCTCAGGCGCGCTTCTTGAGGTTGGCGCGGCCGGGGCCTCCGTTGCTGGGACAGTCGAAGGAAATGTGTCCCTCCTCGGCACACCAGGCGCAGCAGTGCAGGTTGATGCAAGGACCGACGGAACCGCAGGAACCGAGGTTCCACTGCATACAGATGCGGGCTCTGTCGAGGCCGCGGAGGAAGGAGTGGCCCTGCTTGAAGACCTTGATGGTGTTGACGTCCTGGCAGACCTTCCAGAAATGGGTCGGGTCGGTAGAGAACTTACAGCAACCGGGACACCATCCCTGGAAGTGCTGAGTAGCGCTGGGAGCGCGCTGCTCAGCGGGACGAAAATTCTGCTGAGGCGGAGCAGACTCGCTACGCTTCATCGGTGAACCACCGAACGAGTTCGACGGAGGCGGCGGAGGCGGGTAGAAAGGAGGCTGAGGGAATTGTTGTTGTTGATTGTTGAAATATTGTGGTTGCTGGAAGTGTTGTTGCTGAGGGGGGGGAGGCTGTTGGCGATGTTGCTGCTGTTGTTCGGGTTGGCGCTGACGTTGCTGGGGAGGAGTAGGAGTGGGAGTGGCGACCTCGGCAGGTTCGCCCCAGCGAGAGATCCTGGAACCTTTCAAGGCCAAAGCCTTGCGAAGTCGCTTCGTCTCCTCCGTTCCGAGGCGGGCTAATCCAACAGAAGGGCTTTTAGCACTCTCGTCGTACCGGAAGGCCTCGTCCTTCTCGTAGTTGAACTTAGACTCGATTTTCCTAAGCAGAGGTTCAGAGAACCCCTGCAAGACATAGCGAGTCCCGCCAGTGCCGCTGAAAAGGCTCGAGGAGTAGCTGGTGAGCTTCGCGAGGACGTACTCGCGCCAGAAGACCCAGTGCCGCTCCATCAGGACGGAACAGACCAACTGCTGGAGCGACCAGAGGTTGCAGAGGAACGTGGTACGAATGGCCGGGTTGAGCTTGGTCTCCGCCATCAGCTGTCCCCATGCAGCGAACGCTTCCCAGAACGAGATGGGATCCAAGCAATAGTCGCGTTCAGCGAACGCGTCCAACTGCTTCTGGGCAGCCACTCCAACCTCCGGATGCTGAGCACCCGCACCTTTTCCCGGAGTGAGGACTACCTTGGTCCTCTCGCCATTCTCGAGGTCGATGGCAGCTTGCTGGCCGCAAGCGCTGAGGGCGATGAACGGCATCGGGACGGGAAGGCGGGCAGCCGCGACGATGTCGGGGGAGATGGCGTGTACTGCTTGGGGAAAGGCGAAGATCGTGGGAAGGGCGTCCTCGACTTGCTCCTCGAGGCTTTCGAGGAAAGGTGCCGGCTTGGGAGCACCAGTCGCCTTGACGGGGCTGGCGGCAGCAGTAGCCAGGCGGAAGATGATCTCGTCTTCACGAGTCTTCTCTCTTTCGACAGACCTCTTCTTCTCGGCCAAGCGTTCGAGCTCATCTGCGGCGGAGCGCTTGGTGTAGAACTCGAGCTTCTCGTCGGACGTTTTGCCGGAGTGGTCTGGAGTTGCTTCTCGGACGTAGGTCGACATGGCGGAGAGGAAAACGGGAAAAGCTAGTCGGAAAAAGCTTGTTTGGCGTACGTTGAGCAGTCGAAGTTGGGAAACTATGAATGCACGAAGAGAAACAAGGCATCAGGCGCGGAGAGGAAGGACAGCGGCTGCGGCTCGCCTCCAACTCTCCCACGCCCCACAGGACTTTCTCGACAGGCTACAAGTCCAAAGAACATAGCGAAGGAGTCCGAGCGAGTTCGAGCGCGCAATAGGTTGTCAAGGCCCTCCTTAACTTTTCTCGCCTCACTCTGCGTCCACCATCATCTTCACAAAGGAACCTCTGCTGTCAACTGCTCGTCAGGGACCTTGGTCATTCGGCTCAGTACCCAATGCACTCCGTCTCCCTCTCCGATCTTGGCAAGATGCCAGGGAGCGCCTCCCTCAACGAAGACCGATGTCGCAACTGCCAAGTTATGATAGGTGAGAGCCACGAGCGGCCAATTCTGAAGTGCAGTGGCTGTTTCAGGACCGTCTAGTAAGTCCAGTGCCTTCAATTGCCGCAGCCGAAAAACTGGGATGCCCGGCGTGTGCTTCCGAGCTAATCAGTCTGACCTGCAGTTGCTCAACAGATTGCCAGGTAAGAAAGTTCATTTTGTTTCTCCTGATTTTGCTTGGCTGACTCCATGTGTCCGCAGAAGGAACACTGGCGCACACATAAACCGCTTTGTCGAGGCCGTGCGAAGGAGCAAGGCGAAATTGAGGTCCTCGCACTCGCGCAGCCTTCTCTTGCAGCTCTTGAAAAGGAGCTGCACGAGTATTCGCTGGATATAGAGGAGGAGCTCCGAGTTGCCTCTCGGTCTGCCCTTTCCCTTGGTCGCAAAAACTGCATGTCACGATCACACTTCATACACCTCGTCCTCACTTGGGATCCTTCGACACCTACCCTCCGAGAACACTTCAAAGTCGACGATATAGTCGTCCAGCCGATCAAAGACTGCCTTGGGGAGGGTGGGCCAGGAATGGCAGTCTTCTACAACGTTCTCCAGAAAGCGGGCCGATGTGGAAAGGAGGACGACGAACTGCCTCACGGTCGCGAATTACTCCATGGCTACGTATTCCAAGCTTGGATGAAGAAGAACCCGCTAAAGGTAGCGAGCACGGATCGACGGGAGGTTGCCGCGAAGACCAAGTTATGTAGGACCGACTCCGAATGCTTCGAAACCGTCTTGAGCGTCTTCGAACGAAAACTTAATCCTCAATGGGAAGAGCAACTCAGGAGGTCACTTGAAAAGCCAAAGAGAACGTGGATGGAGCTTGATATTGAAGATAGTGTCAAGAGTGAGGGAAGGGAATCTTTTCTGGCGACGCTGAGAAGTCAAGGGTGTCATCCCATTGCGTCGGTGATCGAGCGAACGTACCGGAGTTGAGCAATGGAAGATTCGTGGCATGTGATCTGGCTTCAAAGAGCACAACTGTCTCGAGGCGCCCTTTGTGAATGCTTGCCTGGGAGACGTCTGAGACTTAGGGTCATAATCTTCGCCCATGTGAGACCAAGTGCTAGGCTTCTACTTGAGACGTCTGTCTCCTGATCGCAGTTTTCCTTTGGACAGCCGAAACCGGACCGCCAACAGTTGTTCAAAGGCAAACACTGTCCAGCCAGTAAGTGAACACAATCTATTCACACATAGAACGCATTCAACATTGCACACCAAGACATATCCTCACTACAACTATCTTACAACGAGAACTGAGAAATCCGTGTTGGTAAGAAGGGCCGTAGACACGCTACCACTTCCGAGCCAACGCTGCAAGGCGCCCCTCTTCCTCCTTCCAACGATGATGATCTCACATTTCTGAAAGACAGTGAAATCCGTGAGCTGCTTGTTGTAAAGTATCAAGTGAGCGAAGAAAACTCACATGGAACTCGCACGCTTCCACGATTTCAGTTACTTTTGGCCCAGCGCCTCCGAAGACAACTCTGATGTGAACCCTGACACCTTCAGCAAAACCCTCCGCACAATCCTTTAAATGCTTGAACGCAGCGTCCTCCATCTCGGTACGCAACTTCCTCATCTCTACTTCGTCCCTCGCGTTCGTGTAGACCCTGCGAAGGCTAGAAAGTCAACAACTGCACTTCGCAAGAGACAAGAGAGTATCTTATTTACGAAACTAGACCTGCACCTTCCCAGCCATCGACGGGAAAGAAAACCGGGTGCTGGAGGGCGGAAAAGAGGACCACCAGGTCGCCCTTATGAGCGAGTCGGTGCTTCGTGTAGTCCAAGGCCTTTTTGGAGGCGTCCGTGTCTTCAGGGTCCTGTGAACAACATGGTGAGCGCATCTCCGTTATGGTCGATACACTTCACTTCTCACTAAGCAGAGAAGATAGTGATGCTTTCCGGCCTCATAAGAGTCGACGTGGGTGATTGGGGCGCCACTGACATCCTCGACTATCGCCGTGGCGCGACTGTGGGCAATGGTGAGATGCTCCTTCGGCCTAACTATAAGTTTCAGCAACTTTTCGCTCTTAGCTGAAGTGCGAGACTGACTGTGATTGATCGTGTGACATTGATGCTAGGTGTTGGGGAAGGAAGAGAGTGAGAGTGGGGAACGCCGGGGCACGACATTCGGCCCCGAACCCCGGGAAGAACGGAGAACTTGGATGCACGGAGAGGCGAAAGCAGGAACATAATCCGCTGACGCCGATTCAGACGTGACCGGTTGACCCGTGATGATCCCACCCACGATTGCGCTCGGCTTCGAGATGCTCCGCGACACCTTGCGCCTTCGTCATGAATGAATCCTGCAGAATTGTCACGATTTCACAGAAAGACTTGCAATATATTGGTCTAAGAGAAACAATGAGTCATCACCGAGGATGCATTATCCATTACCAAAGAGACTAACACGAACTTTCTACCTCGTCTGGCTCAGCGAACAACCAGGACAGAGTAGTCGGTGTTGCTGAGGAGCGCCGTAGACACGGACCCTGGACCGACCCATCTCGCAATTGATCCCAGCTTCCTGCGTCCAGTAATGATAATCTCGCAATCCTACGCATACGTATCAGTCACGCGAGGAGCAAAGTATCTGGAACTGGAAGGGCGCACATTATCCTCACACGCCTTCACGATTTGCTGCACCGTATGCCCAGGTCCTTCTCCGACTACGACCTTGTATTCGACTTGTACATCTTCCGGAAAGCCTACTGCGCACTCTTCGAGGTGCTTTAAAGCTGCATCCTTCATCTTAGACCGGAACTTGTCTCGCATTTCCTTGTCGTCTTTGTCCGAAGTCCCAGCGTACTCCCTTCCTCGATAGATTCAATCAGAGTACGGGGGAGGGGAAATAATGAAGTGGACGCACTCGATGACACCGGCCAATTCCCATCCATCCGCAGAGAAGGAGAGCGCGGAGAAGAGAAGGACGAGATCGCCAGCATGACAAAGTCGGTTCTTGGTGTAATCCAACGCTCGCCTATTCAAGGCAAGAAATCAGTGCTGTGCGCAATCGTGCGCTCACGAAAGAGGATCGCAAGCATACCTCGAGGCGTCAGTGTCCTCGGGATCCTGAACAATCACGTCAGTCAAATGGCAATAGCTCCATAGTTTTGTTATGAGAGTACCAAGCAGAGCAAATAGTGGTGCTTTCCGGGGTGATAGGAGGCAACTTCGGAGATTGGGGCTCCAGTGTTGGGCTTGAACAAGGTGGCGTCGAGCTCTGCAGACCTGCGTAATAGTCAGCCACAAGGCAATGTCGACCAAACTTAGGACTCACTTCTGTTGAGACATTCTTAGAGGGATACTTGGTTGTGTGAAGAGACGAAGAGGTGTGCGGCCACGATGATGTCGGGCGTCTTCGCTGCTCGCTCGCGCCCGGGAAGAATCTCGAAGTTGGAACGTTGGAAGGCGAGGGAATGGCGCATTCGCATACGCTCGACTACCAACGTCTCGGAGGGGACGCAAACTCGAGGAATTGTTTCTATTGAGAGAGGTAGTGATCTTCCGTTCAGCTTTGTGAAGAACGTACAGCAATATGCAATGCAAACAAAACACCCATCAAAGTCCATACATCCTCGCCTTTATCACCATTAAAGCCCAACAGCCCAGCATTCGAATCTGACAACCTCAAATTTGCTCTCGACCGCATCGCCAACCTTCTCCCACCTCTCCTCCCTCGTCAACGGCTCGTTCCCGAACGTCTCACAGCCAGTCGTGAACCCCTTCTCAAAGACTCCATCGACCCAAAGCCCGAACTTCCCATCTCCTCCTCCAACAGAGAGGTACGAAGCTTCGGAGAGGACAAAATACGAATTCCGGCCAGTCCAACGGAAGGAACGGACAGACGAGCCTACACGAAAGTCGGTTTTGGCAAAGGGGGTTGAGGTCCACAGGAAGCTGTCAGAAAGAAAAGAAAGATTAGTAGATGGTATGCGTTGAAATCGAAATATATCAGACCAGCTCCCATCGCCGTAGTACCCATGTCCCTCCTTTAGCCCTTCATTGACGTACGCTCCAAAGATAGCCCCCGAGTCATCTTCGACCACGATTACGATGCCACCATCCGCTCCTAGCAATCCGACTCGCATTCGCTCGTACATGGTGGCCATTGATATTCCATGTTGATCGAGCGAGTACAGAAGGGTCCACTTCGAGGAAATGCGAAGGCGCGGTGGGAGATTTGGTCGGATCTGATACGAGGTAGGTAGCATCAGTACAGCAAGTCGGATTTAACGTGCGCTTCTCAAGCGATGGCCCTCGAGAAAAGGCCCTCGAGAAATTTCAATGCGACGAAGGGCAGAGAAAACTGACTCACGCCCTCAGCAACGTCCTCATCAAGAGCTCTGTGAACTCCATCTCTGACGCCCAGTAGCTGAATCCCTTGCACTGCGTCTTCTCCGCTCGCATCATATGTCCACTCTTTCTTCCAATGGTCTCCACTTGGCTCTCTCCTGGGCTCCCGTTCCCTCTTGAAAGGCATCGTGACTGCCTTGCCTCTCATCGCCCATGCCATCTTCAGCGGATCTGTAACTTGTGGTATACCTTCCAAAAGGTCACTGAAGATATTCTCGTGGTGTCCGGGAGGATTTGAAGGATCGATGGTGTGCGCATGGTGGGCGAGATGCGGATGTGGAAGACTGCCTGAAGAAGAGGCAGTCCGACGAAAGGCCGACTCGGCAGAATGAAGTGGTGGTGAAGCTGGATGGAATATATCTAGTGTTGGAGAAGATATGGCTGGGACAGAAGTGGAGGTAGATCGATGGAGTTGGGGAGAGGAGGAAGGAGAAGCGCTCATGAGGCCTGAAAGTCGCCGCGGAGGCGAGAATGACGACGAAGCCTCGCTCGAGTGCCCATGTCGGTTGGGTCGCATGGGATGAATAAGATGTGGAGAACCCGTCGTGCGGGAGGGAAGGGATTCCGGCTCGCTGGTGAGTGTCACAGGCGGTCCAAATGGATCCCGCTGAAGGTCGAGCATGACTGCTTCTTGGCGTGCTTGGTGCGCTCGAATTTGGGCATCCTTTTGTGGCGAAGGGATTTCTGGAAGGGTTGGATTAGACGGCGGAGAAGAGATGTCGAGATTGGAGAACGCGGAAAGAGGGTCGGTCGTGGTAGGGATAGTCGGAAGAGGTGGAGGTGGAGTGGGGCGAGTTGCGGAGATATTTGGACCGGTCGTTTGCGGAGTTGAAGGAAATAGTTTGATGCTTGATGGCGTACATGGATCAAAATCTGAAATGTCGAACGTCATGACCGACTCGTGCCGTACTCTGCAGATGGGTAGTCGGTTAGCAGAAGCTCTTCAAGGCCATCTGAATCCCCTCCTCGGTGATCAAGTCGCAGATACGGCACATGCCACGCTTCAATAAGACTTAACAAACAGTATTGAGTCGGGCTGGTGCTGAAGCGACGCGACCGCCTGCACGGATGTACAGCTACAGCTTTGGCCGCGCCAAAGACGACTATCCTGCGACTGCAAGCCTCAAATCTGTGCGCTCACTTTCTTGACACCCTTCTGATTCGCACCCAGAGCGCAGGGACGAGTTGAACGGCTCTGGCACGTGAACGTCTACTTTCATCCCTCTGGCGTTCCTTCGCCCACACCGCCCTCCTACCTTACATCAAGAAAGACAGGGCTCTCGACGGCATAACCTATTCACTTGCGAGGAATACACGAAGCGGGCGACAGTCTGACTCGATTTGTTGGATGACGCACCTTCGACCACCTTCCCCACTCGGCGCGTTCCAGCTTGCCTCTCGTCGTCGAATACGTCCTTTGGAGCGGTCGCGCTGGATCTGGGTACGAATCTGTTGCCAATATGTTGCAGGTGTCGAAAGGCGAGTTTTGAGATGAGAGGAAACGACCGCGGAGGTTCCGCAACATCCGCGCTTCTGAGCAATGCCGGAGGAAACCAACAGTGCTAGTGGCGGATCACAGGCTCCCTAAATTTTTCTTGCTCCATGCACAACTCTTTCTGACAGCCAAATCTGAAGTCAGTGGATATGTTGAAGATGACTAGATCGGCTCACACATGCTCATTCCGACTTTAGACTCGACCTGTTACACGAGCCTCTGTAGCCTGCGCCGGAGGATGTTGACTACCGTGTGCAAAATTGACAACAAATAAATGCGAGGATTCCTTGTACAAACCCACTACTGTCTAGCAGAAGTATGCTGCCGCCCCGGCCCAACAAACGCGTTTGCCAGCCACCTCATCGCCGCTCACTGGAGAGTTCGCACTTTTCCCATTCTTCCACACACTGAGCGTTTATAGTCGAGCATAGTCAGCTAGGTATGAGATAAAACCGAATTGAACATCGCTTATCACTTACTTCGAAACCTGTCCCAGTCCCGATCGAACACGCCTTGAGCCCTATGGGGCATCGCAGCCTCGCACGAACGGCCAGCATCCGCATTCTCGCCTTGTGTCCATGATGCCGTGCTCTGGCAGATGCAGAAGGTCCACAGGCCACCCTTCTCGCACATTCAGCCTACACGAGTAATGAATAACGTCAGCCAAATCGGATCACAAGTCCAACCCGCGAGGCCTCTCGAAGACGCACTCCAACACACATGTCCCTAGGGCGATGTTCGCCTGGTGTCGAAGCAGAGGTCGAAGTGATCAAAGTGAGGATAATGAGTGAAAGGAAGGAGAAGAGCCGCATTGCCGGGCCCAAATGGACCGTGGGATGGAAGGCGTGGTGAGGCTGGCGTCGCGCGAGGTGGGGGAAATGAAAGTCGCCAGAGAGGATCAAAGACAGAAACGTCTGTTAAGCTCGATACCTGATTCCTGATGTATAAACGAGTGTGAATGTGCCGTAAGTGGTGTGTTGTTGGCCAGAGCTGAGGGTAATAGTCAATGCAGGTTGGGAAACGAGTAAGGCGGCGAGCGATTGCTTGACCCACTGTTAAGGGGCGGGTCCAACGAATGCCTTACGAGTCCAGCAGGATATAAAGCTTCCGACACTTTCCAAAATGATCGATAATTGTTAACTTTGGGAAAGCACTGATAGGTATCGACGTCTCACATTGCCACTTTTGGAACCTCCTAATGCGCGAGCCACCTTGTCTTGCTGCTCACTCCCAACAGTCCAGAGCTTTCGTGCACGCCTACCTTAACGCTTGAATAACCGCTACAGAATGATGATACCAAAAAATCGTCGCTTGGCAATGTTGTACACCGTTTAACTTGTCGAGGCGTTGCAAGCTCGACGTTTCGCGAGTAATTTGTGAATCGGCTGTCCCGACTGGGGACTGAAACTCATCGTAACGGCGGTTTAGATTAAATCAACAGTAATTCTGTCTGTCTATACGCTCATTCCTGGCGTGTGCGACCGTTAGTTGAAAGGTGCCGGCAGCGCCGTGCAGACACGGGAGAATCTGGGCGGCTACCATCAATGAAATAGTCACACTGCTGGAAAGAAGACCAAGCACTTTCAGAAACAAATGGGTTGCTTTCGACCAACACTATCTTACTGAGCAGCCATTGATTTATGAACACTGAGTAAACTCGAAGTGCGGGCTATAGAAAGTCTCAACGAGTCGAACGCGGCGGCACCGATGACAAGAGACCCGACGCAAGATGATTGACTCTGACGGTTCCTCAGGGAAGTCTTCTGATTGAGCAAAATGGGAGATGGCTGAAGAGGTGAGAGAGGAGTGGATGTCTCGTTTTGCGATCCAACGTGGCGGACATCCTTCGATTGTGTCGATCTCTGAGTCACGAATCAGCTTGCCCCGTTCTTCCGCGTTTCTTGCCAAGCCTTAGTGGCATCAAGCTAATAGTCTATAGAGGACCTTGACGAGCGCAAGAAGTTCTGGAAAGCGGCAGAAAAATTCAAGGCTCGCTGATTCTCGACCTGCCTCGACTCACGAACAAACGCTGGCGGACGCACCGCCCAAGCAGTCAGCACCAGGAAGCGAGTTTTTGAAGTGCAGTGATACAGGATGAATCTCATAGCTTGAGGCTCTATGTGAAGTCGTGATAGCTCGGAGAGACTCTCTGCTCGAATGGGCTCCTCGCCGTCGAGACGCTCGCATACGCGAGTCGGGAAAACTTTCCCGCCTTTTGCCACCCGTCCTGTACCTCGATCTCGCACCTCAAACCTCGCACCTCACACTCGCGCGGCCTGACCAGTCATAACTATCTAAACCCATGCGACTCCAACTTATTTGACATAAAATGCTGCCGGGAGGGCATGTTGACGAGCAGACTGAAAACAGAGATGCTTGACCGGCGGATATTTGGCGCGTTCGAAGCTCCGAGGAGAGGGTACGCCGAGAATATGCATTTTTGCCCACCAAGAAGCGTTTTGAGAAGCTTGGCTTTATCCAGGGTCAATCCAGCGACCGCAGAGCCTTTCACTAGCCTTTCTCGCCGCCCAGCGCGTGTCGATAGTAGTCTTCTCGCGCAGGAACCAAAAAGTGCGTCATCCTTGAGCCAGGGTTCAAGAAAGGCTGGTGTATGAATCTAGGGAGAGTCGAACCCCCGTCCCAGGTACGCGAGAAGCTTGGGGAACCTGGATGATAACCGCTACACTATAGATCCGGCTGACGTCGTGTCATTCGCCGCGGAGGTATACGTAACGCCGCGAACCCTTTGAAGACGAATAAAGTACTCTTTCGAAGAGGCTTAGTGACCTAGAAGCGCTTCAGACCCACAAAAAAACCTTCAATGAGTAGCCACATATCAAACGGGCAGTCTTCCCAGCAGCGGCGCCGCGGCGCTCGAGGGATTTTGGGCCAGGTTGGCTCAATGATAGACGTTTCCAATCTGAAGATTTAGGTTTAATTGGAAACTTGAAGTGCATAAACTGATTTGATTTACGCCGGCGAGGCAAAGCGCGAGGGTCAAGAAGGTCGCCATGCCTACCGCCGTTGTCGAGACATGCTCACGACCGTCGGTGAGAATAACAGCGACCGAAGACTAAGAGAATTTGGATCACATATCTCGGGGATTACTGTCGGGCATCATTTTCTCCAACAGTATTGATTCTCCTCCTCCATCATTCTCCTCTTCTCACATTCATCTCAGGCCGGTCCTGCTCTAAGTTTTGTTTGTCTGTCTCCTTACGAAATCTTCATATCATTCAAACTCCCGACGCTCTTTACTCCCAACCTTCCTGAACATGCTCTTTCCAACGATCGCTCTCCTTGGCCTCGCTTTAAATGTCGCCGCTCACGGTGCAATTACCGGAATTGGTAGGCCTTTGAGATTTACGATCATGAGTTCGGTTAAAAACGGAATTACTAAGAGGCTTCGGTGGCAGGTGGTGGTGCCAAAGGAGTCGCAGTCAATGGATTTGGAGTCAAGAACGCTGCGAAGCCGACTAACTCGGACGTCGAGGTGCTGAGTTCCAAAACGGGATGCGGGTCGGGGACAAACATCGGTAAGAATTCGCAAGGTTTTCCAAATCTTTAACGTCCTATGAATGATTGATCGTCCCCTTATATGCAGCCACAAGCATCACGGCGGCCGAAGCAGCTGGTTTGCCGTCGCCAGCTGCAGACGGATCACTTTCAATGACATGGTTTCAGATTAATGCTGGTAGCGATGGGGCTGGGTGAGCCGTGGCTATCTGGGCGTGAGTGCTGAAGAAGAGGAAATTCACATTTTCTCTCAAGTCCTGGCACAGCTTTCATCGATGTCACTGGCACCGGGAACAGCTTCGCTCCCTTGACAATAAGCAAGAACTTTGCAGATGGCGGCGCGAATTCGAAGGTCAGTTAATCATCTCACGTCTATTTGAATCTCCTCGCACTGATTTGGGAGTTCAGAACCCCATGACCGTCCAGCTTTCCACGTCCACCGCATGCACAGGCGGGGCAGGAAGCACTTGTCTCCTACGAGTTCAGGTGAGTAGTAGTTCACTCTTTCCGTTCTTTTCAAGCGCAAGCTCACCTTTGTGATGCAGAATTCAGCGGGACCTTTTGGGTCCTGTTTCGCGGTCAAGTCTCCCGCCGCCGGAAAGAAGCAGAGGTCGTTGGACGCCACGCTCAGTCGCATGGCGAGGAAGCTTCGTCGCAACCCTTTCTGATAGTCTCAGAACCTCCAAGAAGCTCCATCTACATATCTTGATAATGATACTTAATTCTTCCTCCTGCCAGCTAGTGGCTGCCAATTCTATCACCAATTTATTCACGGTGAACGCCCATTCCCACACTATCAAGCAATGAGATCAGCTTTCCCCCCCGTTGTGTTGATGAATCCTACTCACTGATCTCACTCCCAACTGGTAAGCCCTCAGCAGATCCCCAGTGAGCTGCTGCACTATCTCCTTCCGCAAGCTTTCCAACATCCTCATGCTAGAATCTTCAATTTCCTCCCCACGATCTGTCCCAGAAGCCTCAGATTGATATGGTGGTGAAGTGGACTTAAGAGACGTAGACGGCGGTGCGACAGGAATTCGACCGGTCGGTGGCGGAGTCGTAGGCGGCTTCAAGTTGAGCTTGACATTTTTCTTTATTGCCACTGCAGCCGATTTCTTTGATGGCTGGACGATGGGAGCTTTCACTGTACTGAGGTCGAGTGCTGGTATTGGCGGCGCCTCTTCGGGAGTCGGTACCGTGAGAGCTTTGTAGGCGGCCTCCACCAGCGGAGTGAAGATTTGGTCCACCCAGATTCTCGTGTCCTCGAGTCCTAACTCCGCGTGAAGTCCTCCCACATACGCCTCAAACATTGTTGCCTGTGCATTTACTGCTCCTTGAATTATCTTCAGGGAAGCCGTCGAGAGCTGGTTGTGTTCCAGTTTTGCCGGAAGCTCCAATCGTCGAGCGAGGAGTGCAAATAGCTCATTTCTGAGAAGCTGATTTCGGATAATCTGAGAATAAATTTGAGTAATAGCTTAAGGATTTCGTCGGCCAAGGACTTGAGGCGTACTGTTTTTGCTCCTCTATGGAGTCGTGGGTGTAACTTTCTGATCAAACAATGAACATAGTAATGCAGCCAAGCATCACCGTCATGCTGAGGCAGGAATTAATTGAAACGGTCAGCAGATGAACCGACCTTTAACGACTTCGTGACATCTAAACACTTACCTCGAGTAGGGCATACGAAGATACATCTCCCTCAACCGGAACCTCAAGGAGCACGCCGCCCGTGTAATATGTGAACGCATCCTTTGAATGGAGAGGTAACAGTGCCGGGAGGGGGCTAGAGGCCGCATTGCTCCCAATGGCTTGCTTGATTCGAAAGTTGGCGTCTCGTGGCAGGCGTACGAATCGCGCCCCTCTGCTAGAGCTCTCCGAAGAAAGAAAGGCCGACTCATTAGCTCCCATTCGAGCCAGCAGCGCCGTGGTCGCCGTCCTCCCCGTCTGGCGCACCGCTCGGAAATGTCGGGGATGTAGAAGATGGTTCATTTGGCGTGTGGTAGCGGCGCTTATTGATGGAAGGATGATGTGGAGCAGCTGGTTCGTAGCTAGGCGTACGGAGCAAGCTTTTGTCGCGTTCGAAGACTCTGTCGGGTGTTAGCGCGTGCCCAACCTGCGGGCAAGCTGCGAGCAAAGGCGGTTCGGAGTTCTGAAACACATAGGGGCTGATCCGCCCTTCTTCTCACTTGCTTAAATCACGCTTCTGACACCCTGTCTTCACACAAAAGCACTAGAGAGGGTCAGTATTCGCTTCACATAATTTGAAAACCAGGCTCAAACTCGTGTAGTTTCCGTGGGAGGCCTCGCGAACGCTTTGACGCCGCGACCGAGACGCGAAGCATAATGATATTTTTCACAGTCACCAGTGATGCGTTTCTTTCACTTCATCAGGTACTCAGGTAGCTCGTGTCCTTTGAAAAATGTTTCCTGGTTTTTAATCCGGCCGTCGTGCGCGGACGGGATGCGCGGCTGAGTTGTGTGCGGAGGCTGAAAAAATGTGGCGACCACAAGCTTGGGGAAGGATGGGAGGTGGAAGGAAAATTCTAGAGTTCTTGTTGAGTCCGGAACACGAGCAAGGTCTTTATGGACAGCGATACGATGGCCTGAATCAGAAAAGGGAGAATCGGATTCGAAATATGACTCGCTGGGGTGTCGTGACGCTTCGCACTTACCTAGCTCCGGCGTTCGCGTCGAGGGCCTGTTCTCGTTCTTCAAATATTGCCAACCCTGATCGAAGTATTGATTCATTTTAGTCATCATTTTGGAGCCCAAGAGCCACTGTTTGCGTCGTATTGAGCTGGGAGCAGAGTGACATCTGCGCACTGCCGCCTTGATGCGTGCGCCTTCATTATCAGGTTTATACAGCGCAAGGTTGCTGGTCCGAGCCCGGCTCGGGGTAATCCTTTCAATTTCAGATATTTAGGTACCGTAGCGGCGGGGATGGTTGGCGGAGAGGGAGCGGGGAGCGGGGCAACGCCACCCACCGCGCCTTATTAGTCGTGCGGGGCCGGCCTTCCTTATCCTCTTGGACCAGCAGTTAGTAGTGATTCTCTGGCTCTCTGACTACAGACCCAATCTTTGGCAGTTGCTTGCTTTTGTTGTCCAGGACGGGTCGGTGGAGGTCGGTCGGAAAGAAGAGGCAATCAAGGGGTGATATTGCGCAAGTTCACTGGCTGAAACGTGTCGGCATCGACTTTCTTCCTTGTCCGTCCCGCTCCTTGTTACCTACATACTTTGGAAGCGTGCAAACATAGAAAGAGGTAAGAAACGCGCACACTGCTGGGTCCGCTGTCGGTTGTCGGTTGCATTCGTCCAAGAGATCCATCGACGATCAGCTGACCGTTGGTTGTTCTCGCGGCAGGTGACTCTTGCGTTGCTCATCTTCCCCTCAATCCTTTCCATCCGCCACATCTTTCCACACTTCAACTTCTCGCGTTTCAAGCTCTCTAAACAGCACCCGAAGCTCCAACGCCAACGCCGCAGCCAGATTTTACCCCGCCTTTTCTCTCGCCCACGCTTCACCTTCCTCCCTCGTCACGCCCTCCCCGCCCGCTACACAAATGGCGCAACTACAACGAACCATCTCTGCCTCTCCCTCCCGCACTCATCAAGCTCTACCCGACATCTCCGAGCTAGAGCTCTCCTCTTCAGCCGTGCCAACTCCTTTCCCAGAACAAGCCAGGAAATCATCAAGATCTCCTAGCGCGAGTCGAGGTCTTGGAGGACTTGTGGATAGCTTCAAGAGAAGTTTCAGTAAAGAGAGGGGGAACAGTATTGATAGGACTAGGACTAGAGATAGTAGATCAGAATGTGAGTCACCTGAGCTCGATGAGAAACACTTTTTTGCTGCCGCTGGGTCTTGGCATGAATTCCCGGTCGGGAGACTCGCCCCGAAGAGGAAGGGAAAGAGCTGATGCTTGTTCCATACGACCTCTAGCTACAATTGCGGAAGAAGATGAAAAGCCACGCGGACGAACCAACCCTCTCCACCAAGTCCAAACGAACACGACTACTCGCTCCACTTCTTCCTCCCGAGGTCGAGCACCAGCTCTCTCAACCGGCCGAGGCGGAGCCGGCAACATGCTTCCACCAGAGTTAATCTCCCGCGGTTCAGAAGAAGGAGATGATGTGATTCTCGCGCGGGAGAAGGAGAAGTCGAGGAGTTTGTCTAGAGGAAGGGAAGAGGTCATTGTTGGTGGAAGGGGAGGACGAGGGAATATGAGGAATGCGAGTAGGCAGAGAGAGGTGGAGAATACCAAGGAGAGGAGTGAGGAGAGGGAAAGAGAGGATAGGTTGGAGAGAGAGGTGTTGGAGAGGAGTGATAAAGTTAAGGAGGAGAGAGTTTGGAGTACCGGAAGAGGTTTGTCTAGGCTTCTTTCTTACTTTCTTTTGAGATGCTAATAATCTTTTTCATGTGCAGGTGGAGCAGGAAATATGCGAGCAAACGCTTCATCAAAAGAACGCAAAGTGTAGCCCTCCTCCCAAAAGTAATCTGAACAAAATAGCTCTCAGCTTCGTCGTACCATATCATGAAACACTCTAGTACCCACCCCATTGTCTCCCGTCTTCTCTAATCCTCCTTCACTCCTCCCTCCCGCCTCTCCAC
>JASZXU010000666.1:0-16269 GCA_035521515.1 Phenoliferia sp. Uapishka_3 | reverse complement strand
GGGGGTAGGAGTGAAAGGAGGGGACGGGGAGGCGAGGTGAGGAGGTTGAAAAAAGATGAAAGGGAGAAGATAGAAAGGATAGAAAAAGACTCACCAGACAACCTCATCTGACAACACATACTCAACCCAGTTTCCATCATCTCACAAACGCTCTCATCACTCAAATTTCCGCCCAATCCGCCCGTCAAACAATTCCTCAACACATCCAAAATCTTCAACAACACAACTTCATCGCTCACACTATCGCTCGCCTCAAATTTACAATGCGTCCCGGCGGTACTCAACATTCCCATCGCTTGTGCCAGATTCGGACTCTTGTCACTCAATATCGAGTAGGAGAGGAATTTATCGATGGAGGATAAGGCGACTGCTGTTATTGGACCGGAGGTTTCTGGGGATCGAATGACTGAGAGGAAGGGAGAGAGGAGGAGTACGGCATCGAGTTGGCTCATGTCTGGGCAGTTGGAGGGCTCGTGTCAGTTGTGGAAAGCGGGGAGAGGCAGAGAGCGACGGACCTTCGACATTACGAAGTTCCATCTTAAGAGACATGAAACCACTCATCAAGCCCGCATTACTACCTGCATCTCTCTGTTTTCCCCCAGCATCCTTCCCCCCTCCACCAGTCCTAAGAGTTACGCCGGCCAAACCCAAGCTCGGTTGATTGGTAGTAGGAAAGGGATAAGGAGTAAAAGAGGTCGAACTCGTAGGTGCCCAACGTTGATTCTTTCGCATAGCGGAGACTACGGCGAGAATCTCTGCGTGGATTAGGTTGATGGGCTGCGTGGGGACAACGTCAGTGAGCGGGAAGGGAATGAGAGAGAGAGAGGGGGGCGTTACGGGAACTTCTACGATGAAAGTTGGAGTGTCGGCTGGCATGGTGACTGGTCGTGGGATAGGAGGTGGTGGGAATGTGGCCATAATGGCGAGCGGGTGCGAGGTGGAGGTGAGAGGTCAAGATGGGAAGCTGTCAGTCGCGCGCGCTTTCATCTTGACCATCTCGACAACTTTACAACAAACATATCAAAGTAGCAAATTCTCACGATTGACTGCTTGAACGCAATGCACGACTGCCGAAAGACCGATCGTCTCGCTATCCAATACCCTCCAGGCTCGCCCATGACATGTTTTGAACGACTCTTCTCAATGTCCTCGCGCCCGCTCGGCCGAGTGGCCTCATGGTTGATCGAGTCGACTTGTCTATCTGCTTCAGACGAGCTCCTCAGTCCTAGCCCGGCACCAACGGCACTCGTAGTCGCGCGAGTCATCTATCCACATCCCGGTCGACTACGCTCGGCAGGCATGGATAAACCAGGTGACGAGTGGAACAGGACTTGTGAGTACTGTAACAGGGCAAAACAACTTTCGTTGATCAATCTGGGGCTTGTCAAAAGAAGCTGACTACCCATGCCTTCTAGCTCATTTGTTACCGCTCTTCGATGTGCTACGAACTACAAAGGAGGATTTCGCCCAGACCACCGAGTTCAGCGTCTCAAGATCTTATCGACACTCACTCGTGGCCGGGAAGCGAACGAGGATCATGATTTATTGGGCTACGGTCAGGCGAGACTCAGCTGACTGCTGAGCCCCGAGTCCTCTCGCTCGCTCGCCCTACAAACACCAGCCCACCTTCTTCAATCTCTTATTTGATCTTCGCAGTAATTAGTCTCCCTTGCGTCCTATGTTGCTGTCGCGGGCACTCGTTTGGGAAAGCGGGGAGACCCTAGGGAGGCATGAGCTTCAAGGGAGAAGCTTTAAAGAGCACGCGGATACTTTGACTAGTAGTACGCTACATGGTCGCTCAGAGCATCAATTCTGGAAAAAAGCTGATTACTCCCTCTCTCTAGGTCCTTCAGTCCTCGCCTCGCCTTATGTACTCCAAAACAATGCTCAATCAGGTCCGACCTTCCGTGTCCTCTCAGCTCCCTAACACGGCTTCACTGCATCTTTGCTATCAATACTGCTCAAACGAAGGCGCATAACATCTTCGACTCGGGCAGGAGGCAGGGACCCGCGAGATAAGCAGACGTAGATTAGCCGAGGATCCAATTACCAAACCCGTCAAAGAGCCACCTATCGAGAAAGCTTGTACAATTTATCTCGGTGACGACTGGACATTTCTATCATCTATGACACCGCCGGCCGACCTTCCCTTCCGATAAAAGGCGACATCGTCCTCTTCTTTTCGCACCTGCTGGATCACCCTTATCATTTCTTTCTACCTCGCAACCGGTAGGTCTGATCGCTCGCTTTCCTCCTTTTCTCTCTGAGATGGCTGACTGCCTTCCTCTCCTAGCGCCAATGCTGGCCCATTATCCAACCCCACTCTCATATGATTTCACGCGCCGACTCGCAAGATGTTCTCGTGCCGAAACTAACGGGTCCAAGATCGTTCCTCAAGACTCACGAAAGAGCTCGAGGATCAATGTACGGGCGGTCCGGTCCGACTAGTGGTGAGTTGCGCGTTTTCAAGTCGGGTTTGGTTCGGAAGGCCCCCAAAATCTTCATATGAGCAGAACCTGCTTACTATATCTTCGCTATCCACTCGTGATTATTCCTTTCCTTTTCCTTTTGAAGGCTCAGGTAAGTCCCAACCGCAAGCACTTTTCCTCTCGCCCACCGAGTGATCCAGATCGAGCGCCCGCAAAGCGGCGGAGTTGCGTTTTTCGCAGATCTCTTTCTTCCCATCCCCACGGGAGGAATCAGAAGGCCTTCCTTCCCTCGCCTTGCCTTTCCCCCGCTTTCCTATTCCAACTTTTCCCTTGAACCGTGCTCGACATGAGGTTAACCCTTTTGACATTAGCGTCGCTCGCGGTATCTTCCGCTTTCGCTCTCACGATCTCAACACCTTCTCAATGGACTACAACCGGTGAGTCCCCACTGCCTTCTTTCCTTCCTTCCCCCCTTCTTGACTTTCTGACATCTACTCTTTTCAAAGGCCCCAACACAGTCGAATTCATGTAAAGCCCAAACAGCCAGCACGACGACGAGGGAGCTTTGTTCAACTTTGTTGACATCTTTCATACCTCCTCCTCCGCACGCAGCTCCGTTCGGGCGCGACCTCTGGACCCGATCAAATTTGATGCCATACTTGTCAATACGAGACTCCTCAATGCTCCGATTGTTTTGAAGACGGGGTTTTTGACTAGTAAGATGAAGTTCTCTGTTACGCCGTACGTTTTTTTTTCTTAGCATGGTGGGTTGTTGATGATGATGGCTCCTGGGTTTGTAGGACTACACCTTTTTTGGCGGGTTCGGGATACCAAATCTTGTATGTATGGTCTGTAGAGAAGAGAAACTGAAGAGATTGTTGCTAACGTTAGAATTCGTAGCTTTGTTAAAAACGCCACTTCGCCGCGAATCGTTGTAAGTGTTCTCCGCTTTCCCTTCCTATTCCCTAAGAAACTTTCTGAAGAGAAAATTTTACTCAGTACGCCAAAACAAGCAAGGTAGGTGAGATCTCATCTAATTTTCCCGCACTAAGATCAAAACTCAGTCAAGCAGCTGACTCAAATCTTTTACGGATAGTTTGCTATCCATCATAACCCTCCAGACAGGCCTTTCATCAGCTTGAGCTCCTCTTCTATCGCAAGTAGCTCCGGATTTGCATCGAGCGCCTCCTCCTCTATCGCAAGCCGTACCAGCTCTGCCTCAAGTCAAAGTCAGCGCACCTCGAGTGCTTCCTTGAGCAGTTCTAGCTCTGCGTCAAGCCAGCAAAGCTCGACTACCGCCTCCTCGTCTATTTCAAGTCAATCTTCGGCATCTTCCGCGAGCTCGAGCTCTGTCGTATCGGGTAGCTCGAGTGCTGCCGCTTCAAGCAGTTCGAGCTTTGTCGCTTCGAGCAGTTCAAGCTCCGCCAAACCCTCGTACGTATCAATCGTCCGATGTGGTAGCGAGAATTTTCTGATGAATGAGTGCAGATCTACCGGAACTTCTCCAGTTTGTTCCACCATGTCAAGGTGAGCGCCTACCATCGTTTCTTCGCACCGAGATACCAATCTCTAAGACTCTCCATTCTTCCAGCACACAAGGCACTATTGCAGTCTCAAAGACCAGTGATGGGACACCACTCGGATTCATTAGCAAGACGCCACTCAACTACCTCAACAGAATCACTTTCACCGGAGTCGACGGAGCCCAGGTCTTCGTACTACCGAGCAATGCCGGCTGCCTCAAGAACTTTGGTCTCACCATGAGCGGCGGTCTGGGGACCTACTACAAATACCTTGGCGCCGCATGCTCCAGAACCGCCTGTGAACTCGGAGCCGGACAGGGAAGAAAGTACGTAGGCTAGGCTAGTCACGGTGGTGCAGCTACCTTTTGGCTGACTCTCGTCTCTCCCTTATCAAGCGCCACCGTCCTAGGTGCATCCACAGAAGGTAAGGAACGGTCTCAATGCTGCATTTGATTTTGTGTTGATGTGTTTTACCTCCACAGTTGCGGCTGGATCGAGGGCCGAGTCGACGGTCTCTCGCTCGAGCGATACTAGCGCTGCTTATGTCGATGCCGTGGAGACAGATATTTTCAGCATTGATTGCAAATCAGGCGAAATCACGTCCCAGTGGGTGAACCCTGATGCTTGTGAGTTGCATATTCGAAACGAAACTTCCTACTGAAGCGCCATTCCTCTTCAGCCACGCCTGGTACCACCTTCATCTCTTCCACCGTGGGTCGTTTTCGACTATCTGACTTCCGGACTCATCACTTACTTCTTGGAGTATTTCAAACTATAGGGTGGCACTCTTGGACAGACGGGCGACCTCATTGCGCATAACAACTTTTTCGCATCCGATCCCGCCTATGCTGTGGTAAATTTTACTCATCAGCTCGGAAAAGTCGCGAAATGACTGACGCTTTGGTTTGTCAGACTTTGACCTTTGTTCCGACTACGTACGTGTAAACGCTGAATACTAGGTTTGGACACATGATTGACGAGTCTCTAGTTATAAACAGTGCCCTCACCAGCTCGGACACAATGGAAAGCGCGTGTCCTGCTCCCAGTCCTGTTAGATCAACGTAAGCCTCACCAGTGAATCAAAACTATGGAACTTGCTTATAAGAAATTGACGCAGAGCTGCACCGGCTTGTTCAGCCTCGACGACGTGAGTCACCACTATCGTTGCGCTGCGCTACATCCCAGGTTCTTACCCCCTCACCATAGCACACAAGGAGCCATTGCCATTACCCGGACAGCTGATGGATCCTCACTCGGATTCATTGGCAATGGTCTCTATCACGGCTACCTTTTTGGTGTTCCAACCGCTGCCAATGGGGTCGATAATCCCGTTGGATCCGCCCAGGTGTTCCAGCTCCCCGGCATGGCTTCTAACAATTTCGGTATACTTGTAGTCGACTACCATGGCTCCAATGATCTCTTCCTGGGCTCGATTTGTCAGTCGAACGGGTGTGCGTTTGCAAAGGGTTCCCCAAAGTAAGTTACCTTCCTTTCAAATCGTGCGCGATCCTATGCTCATCAATTTTTTGTGATGAAGCTACGCCAATTTCAACCCATCAACTGAAAGTGAGCATTTGACCATCGCAGGTAACTGTTCAATGCTGACATTAGCTTGCGACAGCTCCTGCTGGCACGAACGCGGATTTATACTCCCCGACCCTGACAAACACCTTCTCGATCAATTGTCAAACTTCGGTCATCACATCTCAGCTGATCAACAACGATAAGAGTGAGCTTAACGACGACGCTCGCCCCCGATTGCGTGGATGTCGCTAATTTTCACCTTCGTAGCCACGTCGGACACAGTCTTTTTCTACAACCCGGTGAGTCTTACAGCACTTGCGGTCAGCGATAAAGCATCACTAATCACTAACTTCATACGCAAACAGTCGGGGTATCTTGGCGTGACTGGTGACTTTGACGCGTATCTCCAAGCCAATAATGACGGTAGCGTCGCTGTGGTGAGCTTCAACTCCTTCACCTTATCATATATTCCGTGATACTGAAAATCGCAATTGCAGACTCTCACTTTCATTTCTGCTTGATGTGTCCAAGCCTACAGTTCTGCGGCTTCCTCCTCTCCAACCTTTGCCTGTAAACCACACTCATTCACACAAAAGATTGCTCCGTCGCTTGCTCGAAAGTTCTTTGTTTCCAGGATCTCGTGCGAACACTTCCGAGACCCAAAAAAGTTCGTAAGATAGTCCTCTAGACCCCTCCAATCTAGCTGCTTTGACTCCCAGCTCGTGACACTTGCAACCAATTTCATTTCGCGCCTCTCGCACTCCGAAACTCGGCATAAATTCACCTAAGAACATCCAGTGTGCTTAGTTCTTTTTCAAAAAGTCTCGAACCAAGCCAAAGCGAAGGCTACGCAGGGAATCAGTGTTACAGACTGTGGCACCAGCTGCTAAGATACAGCTACGCGTAGCCTCAAAAGGACCTAATCGCCCAAAGTCGCTTTCAAGAGATCGAGTGGAGGTCTCTGGAAACAACTCTGTTCGGGAGGACCTGCTTGTAGCCAATACAGCCGCCTGACCCCTGAAGAGATTCGCTAATATTGAGAGCGCCTAAGCTGAAAGTCACTTAAGCCATGGAAAGTATATGAAATAACGCAGGGACAGGTATGCATGCGTTCGAGATTCCAAATCACGTAATGCAATATCAAGGCCTCGAAAATGACATCAAAGTGAAAGCGAACCGACTGATTGCTCGTGATTCACCTTTTGTCTGCGACGCTTGATTGCGACGACAGTTGGTCAAACTTACTTGGCGTGTCGGTGCGTTGCACAGTGGTTCTTGTAACCTTCAGGTAATAGAAACAATTCAGATTAGAGCCATTGCCGGGGGTGAATGAAATACATGTATGGAGTTTTGCGGCAGAATGGACAATGACAGCGTGGTGGGATTGGCGGATGACGAGATTTCCGCTACGCTTTTCCTGGCATTCACTGTGAATAATGGCATGAGTCTACGTTTAGGGTAAGCTCAAAGAAGAACATCGAAACTGACGGGTTACCAGAAGGCTGAGTATGCTGTGGTAATTCATCGCGGTCAGCCCCTTGCGCCAAACTCTGAACTCTTCGAGGCACTTACTAAAACTTTGGCAAAGCAAATCCCGATACAAGATGAATGTTGTTTTCATCAAATGAGAATAAAAGTACGTCGACGAGGGCGAGCAAAGCGGTAGCCCCGTTATTTTCAATCGTCGAAAACATCATTTTTGATATCATCCTGAATACAACGAATGTCAGAGAGGATTTAGACGGAACGGCTTTATAAGAAACAACTTACGTCTGCGTCCTAGCGAAGCCAGTTCCCTGCCGTACTCGGGTAAGGAATACAACCATGCAGGCAGTTATGAGAACGTCGGCAGCCTGGTACCAACGAAGGAAAACCTTGAGCACTGTGACAGATGAAAGCTTGGACTGTACACACAATCGCCGCGGACAGCCAGATCTTTATGCCCCAGCTGCAAAGTATGAGTGTCAAAATTTTACAGCAACAGCGAGTTCTTACGCAGACATCTCTCGCACGTGTAAAGGTTTTTGTAGTCGGCAAAATCCTACTCGAAACAGCACTGAGCTTATGAAGGCAGTTCGAGTGAATTGGGACTGACATGTTTTACTACGAGCCAGGTTGCCCCCAAAGAGAAACCTGGCGACCACGGTTGACGTTCAGTCGACGCCTCGGACTCTCAGTAGCCAAGAAGCCAAAGCTGGCAGGGAGACGCTCACCAAATTGAATGATTGCTAGAATGAAGATGACAGCTGGGAAGAACTTCTTCTTCTCACTCACTGCCCATACGCGATCTGTGCTTGCTTTCCGGTGAGCAACCTCATATGATGCGTGCAAGGCGCTTGTTGCACTGAAGCTTACATGCGTAGACTTGTAGTTGAGATTTAAGCAAAAATCAGTTGAGCCTCCAGGAATAAAAAAAACAGGACTGATGCTCACACGACTGGACTATCAACGCGCACAAGCCTGCAGTCGGTGGATTGACTCCGAGCGTCCACCTGTTTTTTTTTCCTTATTGATTCAAGCTTCACAGTGTGGGTGCTCACAAGAAAGACTCACGGTCCTCGAATCAAAGCAGCCTCGTTCCCCCAGTTGCTCACAAAGAAGTGCCATGTTGCGAGTGAGGCAGTGATGCTCCCAAAAAGGTCCAGCACGACCAGAGCGACTACAGCGAAGAAAAACTGAGAAAGATGTTAGCTTCGTTCAGTTTGTCTCTTTCCAACTGCAACTGAAAGTGTTCTCTAATCAAGTTTGGGCAAGGTAAAGGTTCGCTCGGCAAGGAAACCGACTTCATCCCGATGCCCGTGTCGCCCTACGACTATGTACTCAACCAGCCCGACCTGCCCAAGAAAAGGCCCACTCACAAGTTTGCGATCCTTCCCCAAAGGATACCGATTAAAGTATTTGATCGCTTGACTTCCAACATGACCTGTCAAAAAGCATGATACCAGGGCTGCTACCAACTGAGGATCATGGGTGTCAGATGTAGGTGGCGGCGGTCGGTGCGGCGGGATAGAGCGACCGGAAGACTCACAATTGGACCGAAAGTGCTTTCGAAAGGTGGAGGTCCTTCTCTTCCCGCCATTGAGCTGCACAGAGGTCGAAAACTATGGAATGGTACTCCGCAACGGCGGGCGAAGCGACAAGGTTTGAGGATGAAGAGGGCGCCTCGACTGGGGTCCGGGAGTCGAGCAGTGGGTGGCTTGTCGGTGAACGGAATCAAGTGACTAGAAATTCAGAGGGAAGGATGAGACTGGTTTGGTTGGTGAGAGAGTGCCGAAAAGAATTATTTGCGCTCCAAGACAACTCCAGCGTCAAAGAAGGCGACGGAGGGGCCCCGGGACAATTTAATGCAACCGATGCCTCCGAGTCCCATCCGGCCGCATACAGTAACAGACTGGTCAAAGCTGACCATTATCATCGCCTTGTCGCACACTCCTCCTCTTGAGTTGTATGTAGCTCAGCCAGGATGGCACCAATTCGACTTGCTTGGACACAAGAATCGCTAAAGTAGTGCTGCCTATTGAGCGGCGGGCGAGGAAAGTTGATTCCGAGTCCTTGAGGCCTAGGAATAGAAAAAAGAAAGAAGATGAGGTTGCGTGGCGTGGCCTAGCGTTTCGTCTGAGATTGCTGGTGATGAGGATCTACGTACAATGCCTTCCTCCGGTGATCATCTCCGCACTTCGAGAGCTTCTATGCTGGATAAACGCCTTTTAGCTTGAGTAGCCTGTACAGCGCGGTTGAAAGGGCTAATATACAAAAGGAAGGGGGAGCTTCGACTTCACAGCTGAGAAAAGGAAGCAAAAAACTTACGAGCTCCTCTCCATCACCCAATCGAGCAATCCATCCTCCCTTTCCATCCTCAATCCAACACCACCTGACTATGAACACCCAACCCCCGCACGCACAACCTGATCCTAAGGTCCTCTCACACAATTCTATCCTACCTCACCCCAAAAAAAAGCGGAAAACCCGTCAGCATTTCCCCTCCTTTCTCTCACAAAAAATATAGCTGCACTCACCTTATACTTAATCATTAACCACCCCCTGTCCAACGGCGCCGCCACTCCAACACCCACCAACATCACTCCCGCGATCGAACTCGCTCCACCTCCCATTCCAACGAGGGAAACCACCGTGCCGAAGGATAACGCCAGCCTTAGGAAGCATGTGGGCTTCGCAGGTAGACGGTAGGAGCTGAGATCGCGGCTGTTTGGGAGACAGTCGAAGATTGTTTTGGAGGAGTTCGCGGGAACGAAGTGCCAGGCATGGAACAGCAGTCACCCAAAAAAAGATTGACCGCTAGTAGCGTCCCGGATGCAGCCAAAATAGAATCGATCGCAGTTGCCGCGTCAGACTCGTGAGAATCAGACTGAGCAGAAAGAGGGTGATGAAGGGAGGATAGAAAGGACGTTCGACCCTCCACCATCGCCAAAAGATGTGAGTCATGGCGAGTGCGCCGCAGATCCGAGAAGAATAGTCGGCTAAAGGTGGCCGAGATGAGGACGGATGAGATTGGAAATGAAGATGGATGACAAGGGGGATATGGTGCTTGTTCGGGAGGGTTGAGAGGAAGAGCGAAGGGAGGTGTGAGCACAGCGACATCCCCACCCATCCAGCCTGACAGTCCCTTGGAAGTCATCTCCCTGATAGGTCTCAAGACATCTTTCGATATCACAGCGCATCTTCCCCGCCTCATCCTCACTCAACTGCCTCGCTTCGACAGGGCTGCTCGCGCACCCCCACCGGCAATTGAATCAACTACAGCGCCACCCTTCCAGGCCTTCAACAACAAAACACGCAGAAATCGACGATCAAAAGATGATGGGTGGAGGACGTCGGCTCGCGGCGCGTCGGTGTGCTGAGGTGGTGCGAGTAGGCGAAGCAGAGAGTTTGAGCGACGCGAATATGCGGCTCAGAGAAACTGCCAAAGCAGGATGGCATCATTTTCAAAAGAGCTATGTCGTGCAGTGTGTTGCGATTGGGAGAGTCGATGATGAAGGCGTGGACGTCGTTGGGGACGGTGGCGCGCTGCGGTCTTGTGTCGAGGGGCAGGGAGAGTCGTGGGCAGACGATGAGATCTCTGAGACCTGTACTGATCCAAGAACTTTTTGGAAGAGAGGTAGTGAGGTGTGGGAGGAAGGGAAAGGGAGACGGGCCAGCCGGGGTTTCTTGTCCTCTTCTCCTTCAAATGTTAGCTGACAAGTGGAAGGGAGGCGGGAGAGAGGACGAACCGTTCCGTTGAAGGTCTTTCAAGAATGATCAATCGATGTAGTTGTCTGGGTAATCCTGTTGGAGGTAGAGTACTTTTCGGAATGGCGCGCGAGGTGTTGGGACGGACACTGAGCGGTGAGGTTAGCATGGACTCAGCTTCTTGATGCGACAGCAGGACGTATTTGAACCTGTTCCACAGGAAGGCACAGCATACATAGATAAAAGAAAGAACAAGTGGCCGCAGCGGCCAGCCCTGTAATTCTCACATCGAGGCACGTGACTTGTATGTTGATCTTTGATCTTTGTTCTTGGTCGCTTGTACCCGACTAACACAGCTTCACGACGTAAATGCTGGGCTCCGGTCCTACCACAAGATCTCCAGCTCGAGCAGCTGTGGAATTGGCATCCCGTGCCGCTCTCATGCCGACACGCGCTTCAGCTTCGTCGCGGTCCCCGCTTTCCACCTCTCCTGTACCCTCCCCACCGGCTGCCCTTCCCCTCGACTCCCCTCCAAACGACAGGATTCTGATAAACTCGACGCATTCGTCACCGTCCGCGATCAGATCACCTTCTCCCAAGTCATTGCCTTCCTCACAGGCGGGGTCTGGGGAGCAAGCAGTCTCCGTCCCTCCTCCCATCCCTTCCATCACTGCCGTAGCATCGGCTGCTCCTTCGGCGTCATTCTCTCCATCTTTGAATTCTCACAATGGAGTACCCTCCACACCTTCCTCCCGCCACTCCAACTCGTCCTCCTCCACCAACTCTTCTCTTCGAGCCGCACCTGCTTCCCGTTCTTCGAATTCGACCGGCTCTCTGAGCTCGACTCCGATCAGTGGCTCGAGCAGCAGGCCCGGAGCCGCCACGAGGGAAGCCTCGAGTCAAGCGGGGAACAAAACGGGTCTTACCAACGAACTTGATGGCCGCCAAGCTACCACGCCAGTGCTGTTTGAGCAAACAACAGGGCTTCAGTACCTTGCTAAGACATGTTCCTGTGACAAAGGGACTTGGGGAGTGGATGAAAATGTCCAGAAGGTTTTCAAAAACAGAGGCTTCACGAAGCGTGTTTGTCTTTTTTTGTCTCTTCCCTCAGCACGCACACCATACTGAATTTCTTTCTTTTTCGCGATCAACAGGGTGTTGTGGTTATGGTGGGTACCGCCGACACGAGCTACATACCAGTTGAGGGACAACGGGCAGTCAGACGTCCCGATATCATTGTGCTCAACAATCCTCCAACTCTCAACTCCAGTCTGCACTGCCAGGCGCTGAGCCTCGAAGACCCGGCGGAGCAACACGATCTCGAAACGAAAGTCAAGCATTGGGAAGAAAAGGTGCAAATTTTCTCATTTGCACGTCACTCGGAATGGCCGCTTACCTGGAACCGTGTTGCGTTGACAAAACAGGACGGTGCTTCGGCGAGACGGTGGTCGGACGCCAGGATTCCCGGCGAGCTGAAAGAAAGCGAAGCCAAGGCAGCAGATGGAGAGGAGCGCTGCAAGTCCCTTACACGCCTGCTCACGGGCATTCCTGGACGCATCAATGTGATTTCCTTCGCTATTACCGGCAACGCCTTCACTATTTTCCTCGGCACCACATCGGCGTGGTTCCGAACTGGGCGCACCTGCCTGGAATGCCGACCCGAGGTTATAGACGCCTTTTTCAATACCGTCCTGGCGCCATCCTTTAGACTGGATCGACCATTGTATTCGGTGTCCGACTCGCTCAGCAAGACTTCTCCAAATGACCCTTCCCGGTACATTTCCCTCAATTTACTCCCTCCACCTCTCCCTGAGTTCCGTGACTCCTTCGCCAAAATCAAGTCCATCCGTGTCGACAACGCCCTTGCTTACCGACGCTCGATTGTGGGTCGAGGAACGTCCGTTGTTGCGGTCACGGTCACCTACCATGACGGTACAAGTAGAAAACAAGCGTTCAAGACCTCATGGCCCGACGCAAAACACCGTGGTTCTGAGTCGGCGGTCTACAAGAGGATTGACAACGCCACTCCTTTAGAGCGCGAAGGTCTCGCGAAAGCGAGCGCGATGGGGGAGGATGTGGATGGATCCTACGGACTCCCGGGATTCGAGCTTCCCGCTGCAACACCGGGCACGTCGTCGAAGGTCAGCCAGCGAATCTTCAGGTGGGTACTACTAGACTCCGTTCTGTTGCCCATTCAGGACGCGAAGCCGAGTGAGCTCCCGAAATTTGCCCTGCAGACAGTCGAAGGTAAAATTGCCTCTTCCACTTGCTTCCACTCTCACCTTCCCCTCACACGCTTATTGACCAGAATTCCTGTCTGCTGCAGCCCATCGACGCTTGTTCCAGCTTGGATTTCTCCACCAGGACATCTCACTTGGTAATCTCATGATTTCGGAGGGAGCAGAACGATCTGTCGTGCTGTGTGACTTTGACCTGGCGGTGGGAGTTCAAGAGGATGGAGAGCGTTTGGAGGGCTCACGAGCAGCAAACGAGACTGTGAGTTTATCATTATCTTCATGACGACCAAAGCATGCGGAATACTTTGATCAATCTTTGCTGGCACAGGGCACCATACAATTCATGTCTTGCCGACTCACTGAAGTCATGTACAACAACGCAGAGGGCCTCCAGAAAATCAACTACACCCAAACCGCCATCGATGATCTGGAAAGTATCCTTTGGGTGTTCCTTTACATCCTCCTTACTTGCGGAAAACTCAACGAGACCGGCAGAAGCGCCAGGAGGGCACAGATGGTTGACAGCTGGTCGAGCCGCAACGCAGCCGCGGTGAAAGCGGGCATGCTCTTTTCCTTTAATGAAATATTCCATGAGGCAGGAGAGGCGGCGGGAGGGGAGTACGCGGCCCTTTTCAATTTTTTCGTCGACTTCTACCAAGCTGCGACTTCGTTCCACTCTCAGCACGACTTCTTGCGCCTCGACGAAAACAGATCCTTACCGCCGCTGGAGACGACTTATGCAGATGCGTATGAGAAAGTCATTGAGACCTTGCAAAAATATGTGGTAGAAACTATCTAGATCTAATTTGTCCATGAAGCTTTGTAGCAAGTACAATAGCAATTCACCGTCCATGACCCGCGCCCTTGACGTTCTCTCTTCCACGCTCTCTTCACCAATACTTTATCCTGTCCCGGCAGAGCCTCATTCCTTTCCTTCTCTTCTCTGAGCCGCTTTATGGCGAGCCATGTACGGCTGCAAATGGTTTTGTCGAGCAGCAGTGGGAGTGGAGCGTGGAGCGTCCGCGAAATGTGGGGGAGAAGTGGCCCCTCAGGAAGGCGGAAAGAGATGCTGCCGAGTTGAGTGATTGTTAAAAGGAGCGAGGGAGGGAGGAACAAGATGGGTGAGGGTAGCATGTCTGTGCGGGGGGTTGTAGTGATGAGAGCGGTTGTCAAATGAAGGTGAATTAGCGACGCACCTCCGATAGCCCTCATTTTAGTGCTTTGTCGCGTGTTGAGGAGCATCTAGGTGATTTCTCGAGCTTTCATGCTTATTGATACATCCCTCGGATCTTTGCCCAACCTAATGAACCACTACCGCCACTCCATGTAAATTCCCAACTCGTGGCACAGCTTGATCCCAAGGTCCTCTCACATGATCCTAAACCCCGTCCGTCCCCGAGATGAAATCAGCATTTTGTTTTCCTCTCCTTACATGTATAAACAATTGACTCACCTTATACCTAATCATCAACCACCCTCTCCCCAACGGAGCCGCCACTCCCACCCCGACCAACATCACCCCAACAATCCAACTCGCTCCACCTCCCATCCCTCTCAAACTCCCCACCGCTCCTCCCGCCAACGCCAATGTCAAAGCAACAGTCGGTTTGGCCGTCAGCGCACTCCTCAACAGCGGGAACGGACCAAACCACAGAGTCGAAAACAACAAAAGGGAGAAGACGGCGAGATTTGAAGAAAGTCGAGAGGCGAGGACGGTGGAGGCTGAGATAGCGGCGGTTAGGGAAAGGGTTGATGGGAGGAGAGAAGGAGGACGGGGAGAGGAAGAAGTGGGGATTGAACGATAGTCGCCTAGGAATAGGTTGATGGCGAGGAGAGTACCGGAGAGCGCCCAGATTGAGTCGGAGGTGGTGGCTCGGGTGAGAGTTTTGAGAATTGGAGAGAGGAGGAAGAGAGTGAGAAGAGGGAGGATAGGGAGGACTGTCGAGCTTCCTCCGGTACCGCCGCTGGCTAGACGCGACCAGGTCCAGCCGATGATGGCGAGTACGCCGCAGATGGCGAGGAGAGTGGAGGGCTGTAGATGACCGAGATGTAGGCGAACGAAAGTGGAAACGAAGATGAAAGAAGAAGCGAGGTGTTGAGTAATAGGAAGTGTTTGGAGTAGGAGAGTGGGGAGATGAGCAGGGTGCACGTTTACTGATCGAGTGGGGGGAGCTTTAGCTGGTAAAGCGGAATGGGAAAGGGGGAGAAAGGACGGACCATTTCGTTGTAGGTCTTTGAGAAAAGTCGAGTCGACGTAGTTGTCTGGATAATCTTGTTGAAGGTAGAGTACTTTTCGGAATGGCGCGCGAGGTGTTGGGACGGACACTAAGCGGCGAGGTTAGCATGGACTCAGCTTTCTGGATGATGTAGGAAGAACTACTTTGACCTGTCGCGCAACGTAAATAGACAGAAAGAACACGCGAATGGGGGGGGAAAGGAAAAGGACGCGGGTGCACGGACGGAGATCCGGCCACGTTCGTCTCCTTCTTCCACCTTTCCTTATTCCGTCCAATACATTCGCACTTCAAATTCGCAGAGGAACGCAGCTAGAACGACTTGAACACGTTCTCAAACGCCACAATCGAGTGCGCACGACCAACCCGAGCCAAGCGCCACAACACCACCGAGGCCCGAGGCCCGACACGCGGTTGCCCCGCCCATCCAACTCCTCTCTCAGTCGCAACAACACCCATCCCATCCTTTTTATCTCACCAAAGACGCACCACTCATCATGTCGTCCAACCCCTCCAAAAAACGAGCTTTCTCTCCTCCTTCCTCTCCCCAACTTCATCCCCCACGACCACCCTCCACGACGACGACTTCTCGTTCTCCCGTCGTAAAACCAGAGCATGAAATCCAGGAAGAAATCGATGGACGGGATCTGAAGCGACTTCGTATTGGGGATGATGGGCAGGCGAGAGATTTGAGAGCGGTTAAGATGGAGGGGAAGGAGGATGAGGATGAGGATGGAGATGAGCAGGAAATGGAAATGGATATGGATATGGAGGAGGAAGAAGAGGATACGCAAGATTTGGATGGTGAGGATAGTCAGGCGAGTTGGATGATGTCGATGGCGCAAACGAGGATAGAACTCTCTCCAGCACCAGTACCAGCTTCGACAGTTTCCGCTTCTTCACCAATTACTGAACGATCAACAAAGTACGTCTTCTTTCTTTCTTCCTATCCTTCGCCACCTCCCCATCTAACTCAACACTACTACCCCCCAGTCCCTCTCGCTACCTCACCAACTTCTGGCTCTCCAAGATCTCCCCATCCCACCCACCAAAATTCTCTCTCTCCCAATCCTCTTCCTCTTCCTCTCCCAAAGAACCACCATCCTATTCCTGCTCTCTCTCTCTCCACTTCCCA
>JASZXU010000665.1:0-15752 GCA_035521515.1 Phenoliferia sp. Uapishka_3 | reverse complement strand
GATCCTCACCCCTTCCAGTCGTCGTCGCCCCCCTACCCCCCTCTTTCTCTCGCCTGAAACTCGCCACTCATCGATCCTCTCTCGCAAGCACATCACTAGACGATCAAACGATTCAAGACTGTTTTCAGGAGCCACCCCTTGCTGTCTATGACGGATACCTTTATCTGAGCCCTTTGATTTTCACTGGGATCACGAGCGCTCAACTGCAAGCTCTCTCCGCCGTTCCGGTCGCGTCCGTAATAAGCATTCTTCAACCCGCGATCACCCTCCACGTTGCAAGCAAAATGCGAAAACGAGCACCCATCGAGTCGCCACAGGCTGTTCCCGCTGGGACAGTACCTTCCCGCGTCGCTCCTCTCGGCGTCGATTTCAAAGCCACAAGGCGAGACAAGCAACCCCTTGGGGATTTTTCCTTGACGCACAAGAATCTTAAGCGAAAGTTGACGGGATCGGATTCGTCACTGGAAGCTTCGACAACGAAGGTCGTTAAGAGAGATCATGGAGTCGTCGACGCCGTCGTCAAAGTCATCGTGAGCTGCGGTTTCTACGAGCACAACAACAGAAGCTGACAGATTCCCTATCTTCAGACCATCAGATCGCCTTCCAAGCGCTCTCGCGGTCAAACGGAGGACTCGCAGACCACCGGCACCGCCGATCTCTCACTCAAACGCCCTCGCACGAGTTGATACCACGCCTTTCGTGTATGTTTGCCCCATTTCGTTTTGTTTACTTCAGTTTTGTTGTTGTACCCCGCACCACAGCTTTATGGAACACCTCCACTCAAGTTCACACCTTCCGTCGGATCAATCGCAGTTCTTCCTAGATATGTCCTCGCACCAGTCTTTACTCATTCGCATTCGTATTCCTCGCATTTACACCCAATTGGAATACCACACTTATGTCACCCACGTGTCAGCCCTATCACCGCACATCATTGCACACCAGGATTGAACCCTTTTACCAAGAAGCGAAGACGATGCCTCTGCGTGCCAAATTTCTTTCCTCCTCGAGGATTTATGTTTCTTCTCTGCATCGACACAAAGCACCAGTCATTAGCCAGTGTTTTGAAAGGCAAGGCAATAGCAAAGTTGGGAGAACCGTACGACTTACCTCTGCGCGAAAGTGGAAACGCGCAGCAGAGTGTATTGATTCACCACGAAAACGAAATATACCATCTGAGCTAGACACGCAGCCGGCAGCAGAGAGCTTTTTGGCCCGTGTTCTCTCTCGTTCATCAACAGGTCAATCGTACGTACTATCACAGACTGCTGGATGTTTGACCTGAGTGCTGACCAGAATCGCCGTTCCGTAGATGGTATGCTCTTTTCCTTCGTAACGCAGTGTTCCGGACCGTCCTCCCACACATTCAACCCCACACCTACGACTCTCCCCTTCCCTCCTCGACAAAGCTTTTCTTGGTACTTGGCAGTGTGTTGGGATACGATATAGCGAGCGGGGCATCGTCGGACCGGGAGGGGACGCTCGGCGGTGATCGAGCTGTCGCGGGACTTATATAGGAAAGGACACACAGCTGGGAGCTGGAGGGAAGGGAATGGGGACGAGAGACAGAGAATGCAGGTAGAGCATACGAGATGAAGAGTAAGGAGAGGTGATGCGTGATCGGCGGGGAGCAGGAGGGCGCGGCACGACAAGACGAAATCTTCAGCGGTTCGGAGCGACGAGTTGACGGCGGGACCGATGGGCTAACGGATCCTCTACCTCTGTGCAGGGAATCGACCTCCTCACGAAGCACCACGTCCGGAAGGGAAACCGTACGGCCCCCAAGTCGGAGGACCCGTACCTTCTCCTCTTGGTTAAGGTGCGCTACCCCCAGCTCGAATCGCTGGCGTTTCTCGCTGACTGAACACTCTTCCCCCCACAAAGCTTTACCGCTTCCTCGCCCGCCGCACGGACTCCAAGTTCAACAAGGTCATCCTTCGTCGCTTGTATATGAGCAAGATCAACCGTCCCCCTCTTTCGCTCTCCCGTGTCGCTCGCCAGGTCTCCAAGGCGAACTCGTCCTACTCGGCCACCCACACCGTCGTCACCGTCTCTACCGTCACCGACGACATCCGTCTTACCACGGTCCCTAAGCTCTCGATCGCCGCCCTTCGCTTCACCCGCACCGCCCGTGCCCGTATCGAGGCCGCCGGTGGAGAGTGCCTCACCTTCGATCAGCTTGCTCTTCGCAAGCCAACCGGACGTGACACCCTCCTTCTCCGTGGAGCCAAGAACGCCCGCGAGTCTGTCAAGCACTTCGGCATGGGGTGCGTTTTCTGTTGGCGTTTTAATCTGCTTGGTGTGGTGCTGACCTTTTTCTTTCATCGTTCAGTCCTCACAAGAACGTTCGTCCGACTCCGCCTCTTATGCAGACTCATCGAATGCTGATATGGCTCTGTCCGATTTACAGAAGAAGCCCTACACACTCTCGAAGGGAGAGGAGAAGGGTCGTGGACGCAGAAAGAGGTTTGTCGATACCATCTTTGATGAGGTTTCGAATGACTTGCTGACGGCATGCTTTTCAACAGTCGTGGATTCAAGGTCTAAAACGACTTTGGATTTGGTGCTCACGGTTGGGGTCAGGGAGGAGGAGAGGATGGCAGTCGTGGTGGCGCCAGGCCTTTCATGGCGTGCTATGTTCAACCACCTGTTCTTTTGCCCATCCGGACATGTCTGCACGCTCGACGTTGTTGCAGGGCCCACTGGCGCCATCACGCAGACCAGGCGGCATACTGGCTTTCACGGGCCCTCGTTCAAGTGTTATCTCGACGAGTGCATCATTTACTCTTTCCTCCTGCTTGACGATTCTTGTCGGTGCACAGAGAGAGATCAAGGACGTCAGTAGGGGGACTCGTATTAGAGCCCCACAGCGACTCATGGATTGCGAGCGCGCCGCATACATTTTTCTTCAAGTTTTCTAGAAACGCTTATGATGGCCGAGTGGGGTATTGTCATGATCGCCTGGACACCAAACAACTTCATTCCCTGCTGTTCTAATTGTCTTCCGTGCTCTTTTGAGCTGAAAAATATTTTTTCTAGCGGTGTCGTAACGCGTTGGACGTCGGAAACCGGCTCGGGGAGGACACGAAACATAGTCTTGCTCTACCCGATGGAACAAATGATTCAGGATTAAGATCTGAATAGAGTGAGAATGCTGATGCGAGCAAAAAGCATTGATACCCGAAAGATCTGAGTTTCTTCCGTCATGAAGCGTAGGATCGCTGAGCCAATTGTTCGGCTCGTGAAAGCTGCGCCCAGACGCGACGAGTCAGCGCGCTTCTTTCCTTTCTCCCTCTTCCTCCTCACTTTGACACAGTCTCATTCCTCGAGCGTACCACCATCTCTACACAGCCACACACGCTCAGCGAGCGCTCATGTACGTCACAGCGGGGTGATCCGTCGATCCTATCGTCCTTGCTCGTCCCCCAAGCTTACGCCCGTGACCCTTTCCTGCTTGCAGGAATTCTCTACCCGGCACCCCACGAGCGTCTACGCCTCTCCGACCCATGTTTCAAGCTCAGACCAAGTTTGCGACACGGCCACCTCGTCGCCACTCGTTCTCTGGAGGCGCCTTCGTTACAGTCCTAACCAAAGAGCTTTCAAATCTCGCCGTCTCGGCAATCCCCAGTTCATATCACTCGTCCGGCTCAAGTGAAGAAGACACGAGTGCCCACTCGTCGAGCGATAATGGCACGGAACACCTCTCCTGGGCCGACCTCACGACTCCGCGCGCGGCGAGGCCCCCACAAGACGAGAACCAAGGAGCGACTCGTCCTCACCAATGCTATCCAGACCCAGGAGACGAAAGCTCGGTATCTTCAGCCTCCGTCCCGGAGTCGACCTACAGTTCGTCAGCGTCGGATCATAGTCGTCAGCCGTCGAGGAATCCCTCTCTTCACGCAATGAACCCAACGGCGCCAGGCTATTTCCCTCGCTCGTGGGCCGGACCTTACGCACACCAACAGTACCCTGGCCAGATTTACCCATACTACCAGCTGCCTTCGCTTCAGCAGCACGACTTTGGAGCCGTCTACTACGACCACTCACAATACCACGCAAGGTACCCCTCCTTCGCAAGCCAGTCGCCGTCGCCGCCCTACCAGTCGCCATACCCTCCTTCGGACAACACCTTTGACTACTCCTGCTATTCTCCCTGCACTCAGCAAGCACCCTTTTCTCCAACTCCAAGCGGCTCCTACGAGATGCCATACCCTCACCAAGCGCACTATGGCCGCCCTTTGACGCCACCCACGCCCCCAGAATTGCGCCATTCTTTCGAAGACCCTCAGATGACTTCAAGAAGCGCTTTCGACTTCAAACTCTCTCAAGCGCCAACTCCAACGCTGAAGTGGGCCGCTCAAGCCGTCGAAGCCCCTGCCAGTCAGGCTTCGAGGACGCCCGCCATGGAGCAACTCGAGAGCGGTGCGGTGCTGAGGAGGACGGGGACGACCAAGTTTTTTGACCTTCAGAAAGTAGGCCCACTCCTGTGGACCCATGCCCGCTCACTGCCTTACTCACCAATGATTCTCTATCAGGGTTTTGGCTTCATTCTCGACGACCAGATTGCTGAGATTGGGAATCGCGACAGTACGCCCTTCAAATCACACCCCGAATTCTTCTGCTGACCTTTGCTACAGTTTTCGTTCACTACACTGCTTTACTCCTCAAGAGTGGATTCCGCTGCCTATCCGCCAACGAAGCTGTCCGTACAATTACTTTATTTCACGGTTCTAGTGCATAGCCTCACCCCCCTCATTGTCCAGGTCGAGTTTGATCTCGTGAAGGCCACCGGTGGAGGTTATCAAGCTCTCAATGTCTCGGGAGCTCGAGGTAAGAATTTTCCATCGGGGTTATGTACGCACTTCACGAGCTCATTGTATTGTTTGGCGATTCTGCGCACGCAGGCGCACCGTTGAAGGGCCTCTCCAGTGCACAAGGCTTACTCCAATCTCGCGCGATGGACGAGCGCGGCGGCCTCATTCGACCTCCTCGTTCAAGTAGGAAGAATGCTGGCTCTTCTGCGAGCAAGCACTATTCCGCAGAAGGTGGGTGATCCGCGTCAGATTGCTTATCATTCGTAATTGACGTGAATGATAAAATTTGCTCAGGAGCCCTCGTCGCCACGACCAAGACTACTATCAACTCACCACTTAGTTTGAATAACAAGCTCAACGTTCGAATTCCATCGCTCGCCAAGAAGGCGTTGACCAGAACTCAGCACAAGGGTAACAACGTCAAGTCGCCATATGGGGCAGTTGCGAACGCATAGAGGAGAGACTGACATGGACTCGAGCGGCGGCCTACTGGTCAGAACAGATACGCAATTGGATTTAGATCGTCTTGTATAGCACCTTGGGGCATTTTATTCAAAACCAGAGCAGAACCCATACTTTCACGAGTTATGAAATCACACGCCTGTTGATTCTCTATAACCGTCAAAGTTGACCTCCAACTGTTATCTGTAATTCCTGTGCAGCTAGATGACTATGATATTGAAGCAGGTGAAAGAGACTCGGTGAAATTGGTGAAAGCTACTTGGTGTAGTTGGCCGAAACAGGTTACGGAGATTTATATTTCCAAAATCGCCAGCTTACGTCCTCCCTCGACCGCTATTATACTCCGTCCACTCCACATATTTCCTTCGACGCAGAAATTAGAATCACGTTTTGTTGGAGGCACAACGACTAGGCCCGTTGTGTTCGCAGGGCCGGACACCCACAGGTTGAACTTGCCCGTCTGGGGATTGTGCTCCCACCTGACTTCAATCATTCCTCGAGGTGTTGGCAGAGTGCCTTCAGCCCAGATGAGATCCAATATTGTTGGCCGAACTTCGAAGGCACCGAGGCGGAAAGTGACTCCGAGAACGTGATAGGTAAGTGCTGAAGTGGCGCCAGAGCCCCAGGGGTGCGTTAGCGAAGTGAATAGACCGATTCCAGGTCCTCCCTCGTAGGACTGTCATGTCGATGAAACAAAAAGAGAAAACCGTATTCAGAACAATCCAAACTTCACGGGGCAGCGGTTAATGACTCACGACGTATTCCCAAGACGCACCCGTATAATTTTCGGTCTGTGCCGCCATGGATCCGAAGACGCCGTCTAGCAAGAATCTCGATTTATCTTCGTTCCCAGTCCGAAGAAGCGATTCGAGAAGGTAGCCGGAAAGATAAGGGGAGAGAGCCACAAATTCCCCGGTGAACGCATTCGAGGTCGAGTCGCGAAAGCCAAGATCTTCCTTCAAGGAGTCGAGGTGGGGAAGTTGTGACTTAATTTGGGAAGGTGTTGCAACTCGGGAAAGAATACTCATAGCGTCTGAGAGAATCAAAGCGTGAATGTTCGATTCAGTCTGGACGACCTTGAGCGAAAACTCGACGTCGACTCACAATCGATATAGCTGAAGTTTGAGCTGGCAAGGGATGTCGAAAACGCTCCCGTCGAAGATCTGAAAAGCAAATTCTGGATTGAAAGGGTTGTTCTCGTAGCCTGATCGCGATAGGTTCCGGCTGCGAGAAAGTCGCCGACGGCGTCCGCGAGCGAAGCCAGACTTCTCAACGATTGGACGACCATGCACGTGGGAGCGGTACCATTGGCGGAGCCCTTGAATGTGTAGGCATCTAGTAGAAGTGTGGTAGGATTTATGTAGATCTGCACAAAGCCGAAGAGCGCTTTGATTTGGGTCCAACGCCGGCTTACGAAGCCGATGTCGCCAGTCCTGCGAGAGTCAAAGCTGAGTGATCCATCACATGAAACACGCTTTATAGTTCGGATGCCTACAATATGTAGTATTCGTAAATGGCGTCAATGAAGTCAAGATGGTAGTCCATTAAAAAAGTTGACATTGGCGCTGACCACACTGCCGCGTCCTCTGGACGAGCACCCAGCTGGCCTGCTACGGCGACACCGCCATTCCTCAGCTGGAAGTCGAAAGCAAAGTCAAAGTTGCTGCGTATGAGATCCCAGTTGGCCGTCGTGACTGCAATCGTCCTGGCAGTGAAGTGTAGATCTCCGGTCCAAACCATTCTGTCACGCTTCGCTCCGTCCAGCTGGACAGCAAAGTCTAAGCGTTAGGCTACGGTCTGACTAAATCGGGTGAGCTGGCACTCACGCAAACTCTAAATATCCCAGAAACATCAATAGCTTTTCTCAGAACATCTTCGGAGGCGGGATACGCACGAGAAAGCATTTGATGCCACACCAAACTCCTCCGCGACATCGGGAGCCATCATGGAGTTGAAGTATGTCAAGGACCCATTGCCGCTGCGAATCTCGACGTTGCGATAGAATGCCGCTTCGTCTCTCCAGGGCGCGAACCCGACGGTGGCGTTCCCCTCCGTCGAAGAGAAGGCGGGGATGTTGAACGCCGTCGTGTTCAAGTTGTCCAGTACGAGGATAGAGTTGATGTATACCGAGTAAAGCTGGTATGCCGTGCTGACTGTGGTGACGGTGATCCACTGATTTTCTTCGACGTCCTGCGACATGTAGAACCGGCGTAAGAAGGGGTTAAGTGCTAAGAAGGAACGTTATTCGTACAAAAGGTACTGGCATCTCTGCAAATCGATAGCCCAAGAAGAGAGTCTGATTCACAAGCGATGTGCCTGCGCCTAACACCAAGGTATTCGCAGGAAGCAGCGTGCGATTGTGGTTCACGAAGGTGGAGGCTTTGGGAAGATTTCCAGTGAGGAACACTTGGACGTCAAAGTATCAGCAGAAGTCGCGAATGTACCGAATCTTTTGAAAGCTCCACTCACTCCAAATCGCGCCGCCACCCGGAACCGGATTCGCATCCACCGCCCAGCCTGTTCCCCCTCTCTCAATCTTGGTCTCAAAGGTCAAGTTATAAGGATTCGGAAGTTTGGCGCCAACGCGAGCCGAACGAGCCGCCCTTTGTCCTCTGATGAGGACTCCATTTGTCTGCGAAGGCTCCCAAGTGGATGGTTGTGTTCCGGCCTCGACGCAAGTTTGCTGGACCGCATGAGACCCAAGATTCCAGATACGGTTGTACAAATCTTTGCTACAGTGGAAGGATCCCGGGAGAGAGGAAATCTTTCCAGGATGGTATGAGTACCTTCGCGGCGAAAGTGTTGGAGCAGGAGGCGACGCACCGGCACTTCCTGCGCTACAGGCCGGATAGATATCGCGGAAAGGGAGACGAATTCGCCTCTTATGAGTCGAACAGAGTGGTATCGAAGTCCCCCTTGCATGAAAAAAGATTCGACGATGCCGGTTGAAGTGATCTCGAAAGTCTCAATCCGAAAGTTGTTTGTGAGGCTCGACGAGAAGAGGAATGGTCCGTCACTATCTGGATTTGTGAGAGCACTGTATCATTCTATGTTAGCGCTGACGAATCTCAGTCAGTCCCAAAGTAGCTGGCTCACGCAATCGTGTCGCTGTACTTGACCTCCACCTGAACGGGACCGGCGAAAGACTCCACTTCGAAGCGAGGAAATCCGGTGACCGTAATCTCATAGTCCTCTGCTCGGTCAATCGTGAGGAGCCTGCGTAAAAGGGCGAAGTGAAAAGGCGCTCACCGGTCCAAGATGGATGCTCTGCGGTCAAGTGGATGCGTGATCCTCGAGGAGCGACGACAGCACAGAGCGCCGCCGCCGGGAGATTTGTGAGCGCCAAAGCGGTCGAAAATTTCCAAAGCATGAATGAACGAGAGACAGGTAGCAGGGTAGGAACGTTACGGCGAGAAACTACAAACTATTATTGCGACCCCGGGCTCCCTTGAAGCCGGATGTGTCAAGTGGGGAAATGTGGGGGGCCGCCCGTCATTACCGGCTGGCGTGAACTTCGGCCCGTCTTCACGCCAAGCATCCGGATCTATAAAGAAGTAAACAAGTTCAGCCTGGGTCAGGGCGCGCAGAGAGGAGATGGGCGGTAGGCAAGCGACTCCGTTCACAGCCATACAGCGAGGCGTCACTTCGTTCACAAGCAATAACATTGTCAAATCGGTCCAAAACAAAGACGGTAAAGAATACATCTAAGGGCAATCGATCAGCAGGGACTTCGCGTAAGCGACGATGAGATGCGCGAACCTGCCCCCATCAACCGCCCTAAACCCTCCTGCTCGCTTGCTGGCCAGCAACCAGCCTCTTCTTGTAAGTCTTCATCTTCGAAGTGACTCCCGTCGCACTGTGTCCCTGCAGCTGCCCACTTCCCGCTCCTCGCTCCCTCGGGTCCGCAGACGGCGCATTTTTGAACGCCGTCGTGAGCATTTCAGGAATCCTCGCATGCCGACGTGCGATTGACTCGTTAGTTGCTCCTGCTCCGGCACCAGGAGCCTTGCGACGGTGATGGGGAGCTTCAGAGTCGGAGTCGTGGACGTTTGTGTCCTTGTCGGTGAAGAGCTTGGAACGACGGATAATTGGACGCATCCCTAGGTTTGGCTCGTGTCAGTAATAGACGCCATGATGAGCAGGCAGTGGTACTGACAGTCTGAGACGAGCTGGTTGGCCATACGCTGTATAAACGGCTCGACGCGCTTGCACTTGGTGTAAAAGTAGACGACCTTGCCGATACCTGACGACTTGAGTGCCGAGGTTTCGATAGAAAGCTGAGCAGGTAAGAAAGGTAAGTCCTCAGATTCCGATCAGAACCAGAAAGTGTAAGAAGTACAGTGCGAAGAATCTCAAATAATGGTCGCTGGATGTTGATTGCTGGGAGAGATTTGTCCGGGAGGGGTTCGAGCCATTTCTTGACGGCGTCAAGGATTCCATTCTCGATGAGTGATTCGGCGAGAGCAACTCTGAAATGGGGTCTGTAAGCAAATCGTTATGGGTAGGAGGAGAGTAAAGAGCGCACTTTTGCATCATGTCCACGACGTTGTGCAGCATCCTGAGTTTATTGATAGCAAATCGTCCCTGCTCGTTCTCCTCGACATCGGCATCGGCGGCAGTGTACATGTCGTTGCGAAGTCGCACAATGGCTTCATCGTTCATCGCTTCGAGATCCTACACGAGCCACCGCGAAATCAGCTGCGCTCGCATTACTACTTGATGTGAAGATCTGGGGACGCACTTCATCGCCCTGCACCCTCTTCTTGCGTTTCCCACCTTGCGACTTTGGCTTCTTGATAATGGCATCGAGGCGCGCGTCGAGGGCTCGTCGGCGAGCTGTTGCGATCCACTGTTAGCAGTCGCTTTGTGACCGGGGGTGCTGGAAGTGGCATACCGACTTCTGGGTCAATTTGTTCTTCCTCTTCTTCTTCCATCTCGGCTCTCTTCGAGCTCGACTTGGTCTTCTTCTTCTTCCTATGCTCGCAGCCGCCCATCAGCTCACGCCGCTCAAGATCCAGCACTTGCACTCAATCGGACTCACTTTCGTGGCTCTCCCTCCGCGCCACTTTCCTCTCCGTCACTTCTTGCCTTCTTCTTCTTGTTCTTCTTGAATGTCAAGCCGTCCAGCGCTCCGCTGCTCTTCTTCCCCGCCTCCTTCGTCTTCTTAGCTTGGTACGCGTCTCCATCGTCGTCATCGGATCCTGAAGCGGATTGATCGTTCGATGAGTGCTCCGAGACTACTGGAGAAGTCGAACGTTGACGTTGACGGCGCGAAGGGGGGATGGCGAGTGGAAGTGGTCCGGCTTCGTTGTCTGTTTGTTGCGCTGGCGTTAGCACTCTGGACTTTCGGTTCAGGAGAATGAAGAGACAAGCTAACCAGAATCGCCAGAGTCTTCTTGCTCCGAGAGGTCCGACTCTCCTCCGAACTGTACGCGGGCAAGGGCGGGCAGTCAAGTCAGCGCGGCGTTCCACAACCCCCTACTCAGTCGCAGCCACCCAATCTACCATGCCTACCCATATGGTGGTCCAACCGTCCAGGAGAAGCAAGGACAACGTACAATATCGGCGTGTTCCTCAAAGACATGCTGTTGAGAGGCTTCGGCACCTGGGAGCCCAAAGGGTGTCGCGACGGGTCCGTCTTCGTCACCAGAGTCCATTTTGGCGTCGCTCAAGGGCAGGTAGAGCTGTAAAGCAGCTCTGTGGGCGTTCTGGGGGATTGGGAGAGGCGCGCCTGTGTCGTCAAGTGGGACCGCGCAAAGTAGCACCTTTGAAAGTAGCACACGTCGCCTCTTCGCAGGCCGTTTACGGTTTGACACCTTGCCGTTCTCTCCACAGCCCTGATTTTGTCGTGCCAGGGTCCGCTCCGACACAGATGAATCTTGACACTTGACTCAGTCTCCTTGAATTTCGCAAAAGCCCCCCTTCCGGCGGACTAGCTACTACCATCCAGCGACGCCCCCATCCGACGATCAGTGGGCACTGTCGCTGCTTCATCTCGTTTCTCATTACCGTTTTTCTTACTACAAGGCAGCGCGATGAAATACATTGCCGACAGTTTAGGGGTCGTCGCGAAGGCTTCATCATTATCTGTGGGAAGACCTTCCTCGCTGTGTTACCGAACAGCGATATTTACAAATGATTATACCCTCTTCACGACACAGTAAACCAAAGAGACACCTTTTTAGCATGTGCGCCAAGCTGCAACCTCCGCTCAATAATACGGGACCATGTCCCAACTCACGCCCCGAATCGCCCAAGTATAAAGCTTTCCCAAAAAAGTCCTGTCGAACCTGCAAATGTACCACTGCACGGTGTCGAGAAACATTTCCTGCCTCTCGGCTACAGAAAGGTTCAAGTCGAGTACCGCCAGGATGGCGTCAAAGTCTGATTTCCCGCGAGTCGGGAAATTCAGTTCGGCTGGGTGCAAATGTCGTCAGTGTTTCTGCTTACAAACCTTTAGCAAAAAGAAAGGCCTGGAGTACGCACGTTTAGGATACTTGGGCACCACTTTATTCCCGTTCTTATCCTTCACCTGACCTCCCACCTCGATCAACTTTTCGCACAATTTCTGTAAACCCTTGTACAGCAACAGCGTCTCCATCCTCTCGTAGCACAACACGACTTCCTTCGTCCTTGAAAACGCGTTCCCTTCACCAAAATACTCGCTCACGACTTCTAAACAATCGAGAGTTGCATACGGAGCGTCAAACCCCGTCAAAGCGATCGTTATCGTGAGAAGTCGAATAGTTTCGAAGGGGATTGAGTTGAGGAATCTGAGGAGTCGAAAATTTGTGGTGTGTAACGATGGGTCGAGGAACATTCCCAGCTCAGTGAGGAGATGCGGATTGGGAAGGAAGGCGAGAGAGGGCGGCAGGACCGAGTTGAAATAAATGGACGTCAAATAGTTGAGAGACGAAAGGAGTGGGATTATTGGTTCGATGCATTCTTGAGTGGAGGGAGCCGAGTTTGGAAAAGAGGAAATGGTGAAGGACGTCAAAGTGGGAGAGAGGAGAAGTTCGAAAAAGGGGAGGTGGAGTGGGAGTTCAGGGTTGGAGGTGGTGTGGATTGTGAGAGAAGTCAGATGGAAAGGAAGCTCCGTGACTTCTGGATCGATTTCGATGGGAGTGCCAGATACTTCCACTGGGTTGTCGAGGCATTCGATCGACAGATCTTGGAGTCCTGGAGAGGAGGTGGCGTCGACGGCAAGGGACATCTGATCAGTACACTTTCTTCCTTCGCCCAAAAGAGACAAAGACTCACCAGCTAGTTTCTGATTCGTCAACAAGTCCCACATCATCGTTTGCCCCCCTCTCACGGTCAGCGTCCTGATGGTTTCCTTCTCTTCCTCGACTCCCGCCAATAGACACCCGAGCTGTTCCATTCCTCTCACAACGACGCCCTTGACAGAATACCTCCATCTGATCTCGTCATCCAAGCCTAACCATTCGCCTAATCTCCTCTTCCCACAAGCAGTATCAAAAGTAACGTAGGAGAACAAAGCGCGTTGGGCGCCTTCGCGGAATGCGGGGACATAGGTCGAGGATTGAAGGCCTAATGTAGCGGAAATATACGAAGTGTGATAAATCTGGGGAGGATTGGATGGCTTGGACAGAAAGAAGAATATGCGATCGATGACCTCGGGTGGCAGGCGCGTGATTGGAATAGACCAGGCAGGAGGTGGGGGATCCCAGGCGGACATTCTGCTTCAGATGCTGAAAATGGCGCGGAAAACCTGCGATTGGGAGTGAAGAAGGGAGGAAGGAGAGAGAGGCTAATCAACAGAGACCTGGAATCAAGGGAGGGGGGTGGCGTCACGGGGTGATGACCAGCGCTTCGGATATCGAGCCTGGGCGACAGGGGTTTTTCTTATCTTCCTGAAGTTATGAAATAGACAGAGCTGAGCTGAGCTGAGAGGAGGGGAACTTGCCCGTGTTGACGGCTGAAGCGCTGAAGAACAAGGATCTACGATCAATTCAGTGCTCCGGTAGAAATTTTGCCGGCGCGACCAGCGCCAGCGCAGGGACGCCGCTTTCAAATTTCTAATCCCCACTCATCTGAGGTCTTTTGTTAGTCCCGTGTCCACTTCTTCTGTAAGGTGTTGCCTCATTCTTAATGCTTACTACAAATGACTCCACTTACACCAAGCCAAATCTCTCTCCTCTCGAGACTCGCGTGGTGGCAACAGACTAAAGCAAATTTGCATTCGACTTATTTCGAGTCCCTTTCTTTGATCCTGTATTTCAGGAAGTAGGTTGAGATCCGGAAAAGCGTAGGGGGCTAATGCCACATGCGGATCTCGTTGGGAAAGTGCTCTTATACCCCTTGTTAAGGTCGAAATGGCGTCGCGGAGGAATCTCCCGCTTAATTATTATGCGTTCCTACACGCCAGATTGAGCTATATTAGATGAGTATATACAGTTCAGTCCATCGGATATATATGTGGGGCACATTCGTGATTTGCGTGCTGGCGGAGGCTTTCGCGAAGGAGCGTCGGCCAGCGGAGCGGCAGGTCGCTGGGGAGTTTGGGAGTCGCAGGCGAGAAACTCTGATGTTCCTCGGCCGAATCCATCGGAAAGTCTGTCGCTGTTCTGCACGGATATTTTGGTACAATGTCGGGAGGCGAAGAAAAGGGAGGCGTTCTGTAATAGGTGCTGTCGACTTGCTGTCGTGTGACTTTTCACGCCGCGCTTCCCTCATAAACCCTCCCCGGTTGCAGGTTCAGTTACGCACGAAATTTGTTTCCAACGTTTGGATTCGATTCTTGAGAGCCCCGGCACTTTGTGACGCAGAAGTCGAAGGGACTGACTCGAGTGGGCGGTGAATGTGGTATGTAGCACCCACCGCCAGGAGGGAGGCTGCTACTTTGCCGCTTGCTCACCTGCCGAAACTTGGTCGAGCTTTTCGCTGACTAGTCCTCCACCTCCCCCCGAGCTCTCCCCCCCAAAACGTACGCTCTTACGCTTTGTGGAACATTCGGGCATCCTGAACTAACTAGACGTCGTGACGTCCACCTTTCTTCGCGCACCCACGAGTAGTTAGCCAACATGGGTGAGCACCTGCCGTCAAGTGGGAGCTTGAAGCGCCACATACTGATCCGCGCTGGTCCATTTCAGTTAATTTCACTATCGATGAGATCCGTGGTCTCATGGACAAGCCTTCCAAGTATGTCGCTCGCTGATGGCGACCTGCGCTACTCGTGCCGCCCGCTAATTCAGTCCGCACCATGTCCTCGCTTCTTCAGCATCCGTAACAGTGAGTACCACTTTGAGCCAACGTCTGAGAACCATCAACTCACAACTCTTTCGTGCAGTGTCGGTCATTGCCCACGGTGAGCTTTCGTCCCCCGATCGCCCATTTTTTTTCGAGCGCGTGGTCTGGTTGGCTAGTGGAGGCATCGGATGGCAAAAGGGGGCAGAAGCGCTGCAGGAGAAAGCCAGAATGTAAAAAGTAAGAGAGGATTACTGACTCGCTGTTACGATTGTCTCAGTCGATCACGGAAAGTCGACCCTCACCGACTCCCTCCTCGCCAAGGCCGGTATCATCGCTGGATCCAAGGCCGGAGATGTTCGTTCCATGGACACCCGTCAGGACGAGCAGGACCGTGGAATCACCATCAAGTCTACCGCCATCACCATGTTCTTCTCCCTCCCCGATGAGGATGTCCCCGACATCAAGCAGAAGACCGACGGTTCGCACCCTTTCCTAAAAGTCTCCCACTCCACTCGAGCTGACGAGGCCCGCACAAATTTTTGCAGGTCCCGATTTCCTTATCAACTTGATCGACTCCCCCGGTCACGTTGATTTCTCTTCCGAGGTCACCGCCGCCCTCCGTGTCACCGACGGAGCCCTTGTCGTCGTCGACTGCATTGATGGAGTCTGTGTCCAGACCGAGACCGTCCTTCGTCAGGCTCTCGGAGAGCGCATCAAGCCCGTCATCATCATCAACAAGGTCGACCGTGCTCTCCTCGAGCTCCAGGTCGGCAAGGAGGACCTTTACCAGTCTTTCTCCCGTACCATCGAGTCCGTCAACGTCATCATCGCTACCTACAACGAGCCCGCCCTTGGAGACGTCCAGGTCTACCCCGAGCTCGGCACAGTCGCTTTCGGATCCGGACTTCACGGTTGGGCTTTCTCCCTCCGTCAGTTCGCCGGTCGCTACGCCAAGAAATTCGGTGTCGGCAAGGAGAAGCTCATGCCCAAGCTTTGGGGAGACAACTACTTCAACCCCAAGACCAAGAAGTGGTCGACCAAGAACGTCGACGCTGACGGCAAGGCCCTCGAGCGTGGATTCAACATGGTGCGCAAACCATCAAGTTCCCTCTTTTTCGCGAGCGGCTCGCTGACTCTGCCCTGCACAAGTAGTTCGTTCTCGACCCCATCTTCAAGATCTTCGACGCTGTTATGAACTTCAAGAAGGACCAGGTACGGCACGAGGATCACGTCCTGACTTGCGAGCAAATCCTGACCTTTTTACCC
>JASZXU010000664.1:0-16277 GCA_035521515.1 Phenoliferia sp. Uapishka_3 | reverse complement strand
CTCTTCACCCCCCACTCCCACCCTTTCGAATTCGACTCCTAAACTCGGCGCCCGATCTATGTACCTGTGTTAACCATTCTTACTTCTGGTGGATGTAGGAATCGTAGACTCGTGGCTGCTGAGGACTTGTGCAAGGGATAAGGAGGCACCGCTAGTCGGGCCTGTTGCGTTTACCCCAAACTTTTGTGCGTTTTAGGAGCATAGAACCTCGACGGAGGCGAGATGCGGAGCGCGAGCGCCCTCACTGGAACTGGAGCAGCTGAAGGACATCGTCGTCGCCCTTCAGCTTCTTCCCAGCTCAATCAAAAACAAGGTTACATAGCAGATTGCTTTAGAGCAAGCATGTGCTTCGCCGTCACGCACGGGAACAGAGTACTGCTGGACTGTCCTCCCAAATTGGCCCGACCCGTCCGCGAAGATTGTGGTGGCAAAAAAATCGTGAGTGATTTTCTTCCATCCATTGCAATATTGCTTAGGACTTCAACTGCTGATTTATTTCACGCCCTGGAGACAAGGTGAAGGGTCTCTCGGTAGACGGCCGGTTGAGCACTGGCAGCGAGGACGATGAGCGCATTTGGCTCGATGGGCAAGAGAAGCTTGCGGATTTGTTTCGCCGCGCCGTTGTTGTTTCTTCCCCACCTCCGCCTACCTACCCTATCTGACCAGTCCAACATGTCTCGCTCGACTAGCTCGAGTCAGACTTTAGAAGGAGGGGAAGTCCCGATAGCATCTACAACACCTCCTCCAGACGACTCCGAAGAGGCAGGACACTCGCTACTCGCCGGCCTTCGTCCTCCTCCACAATTCTCCGTTCGAGTGCACAACTTAACCATCGTATCACCTCCCCCACCAATCACTATTCCTATTGGAGTTCCCATCCCACTCCCTTCTTTCCTCACTCGAAGTATGAACTCACAAGCAAGACTCGCCACGGAATTAGTTCGCTCAGCCAATCTCGAAGTCGAGCCCGGCGAATTACTAGCTATTGCTGGTGGTAGTGGCAGTGGAAAGACAACTTTGCTGATGGCGCTGTGTGGGCGGCTGGGAGACTTGCAGGCGGCGAGTGGGGAAGTGAGCTTCGTCCCTCATTCGAGGAGTGAGCGCGGAAGTGGGCTGGGAGATGGAGGGAAAAATGTGGGATTAGAGGATATGAAGAGTTTGAGGAAGATCGTGGGGTTTGTGCGACAAGTGAGCTTTGGGATGCTTTTTGGGTTTTTGCGCCTGGGTTGCGAAATACTGATATTGGTCAATGGGTGCGAAGGAGGATTGTCTTCTGCCGTATCTCACCGTTAGGGAGACACTTACTTTCGCGGCTTCACTTCGACTTCCAGCTTCCGTCACCCCGGGGGAGAAGAGAGCAATTGTGGAGCAAACAATTTTGGAGCTGGGACTTCGCGAAGCGGCGGATGTTCTGGTTGGAGGTCAGTACAAGAAGGGAATTTCTGGTGGTGAGAAGCGGAGGTGAGCTTTGATTTAATGTTTCACAGCTTGCTAGAATAATGCACTGATCATCGTGGGTTGGCATAGGCTTTCCATCGGCTGCGTTCTTGTGACACTCCCATCTGTGCTGATTCTCGACGAGCCGACGACTGGTGAGTTGCCGTTTTGTATTGGCACAGCTTAACGCACAATTGAAATCCTTCCACAGGTCTCGACTCCTTTACTGCCAACCAGCTTCTAAAAACACTTTCCCGACTCGCTCGGCGCGGTAGGGTCGTTATTTTATCCATCCATCAACCTCGTTCCGACGCCTTCCACCTTTTCGACAAAGTGACTCTACTCTCGTCCGGATCCATTGTGTACAGCGGCTTTACATCTGGAATTCTCGATCACTTTCGAGAACAAGGCTTCACTCCGGACGAGAACACAAACCCTCTGGATTTTGTCGTCGACGTGCGTACTCGATTCATAAACGTCCACTTGGTATTGACATTTCTCGGTAACTCCTCCCAGGTATCATCCATCGATACTCGAGACGACGCAGCAGAAGAGCGAACGCGGGCCCAAGTCGGGAAACTCGTAGTCGCCTGGCGACAACACGAACTGTCTTCCGGCCAAGGGGTCTGGAAACGATCGCTTGGAGAGAAGACCGTGGCAAATCCTCCTGAGGACGGACATTTTGGCGATATCGAACGCGTGACGAGTTCTGGCGGAGATCTTCAGCGAAGCGGCGAAGGGATCGTTCGAGCAAATTTTACGACGCAGATTCGTCTCTTGACGAAAAGGAGCGTTTTGAACGTCACCAGGAACTATCAACAAAGCTTGGGGTTCTTGATTCAGTTTGTGGTGTACGGCTTTTTCGTCGTTCTTTGGGTCGTCGGTGGCGTGGGCTGATTGAGTTCGTGCAGCATTGGGATCATTATAGGTCTCGCCTTCCTCAACCCACCAGAAACTCCTGCAGGGATTCAAGTAGGTTCAGTCTCTCTTTCGGCTCCAGTGCTTACACACTAACAAGAAGGATATTGGTAGTCGCTCAAAACCGTTGTGTAAGATACCTAGTGGCGCGACTGAGCTCCAAGTCACTTTACTGATGAGGTTGCTTGCATGCAGGTATCAGTCGACGCCGGCGGTTTTCTATCTTTCCATCATCGTCAGCGTATGGATTCAAGTCGGCGAACTCATCATTTTCGATCGCGAGCGCGAGGACAACCTCTATTCCACAATACCCTACGTCTTCGGGTCATGGCTTTCTTACTTGCCAGGAAACGTCATTTTCCCCACTATTTATGCTATCATTATCTAGTGAGACAACTGCTCTTGCACCTGACTTTATGTTGCTGATACTTCCTACACAGCTTTATGTGCGGCTTTCGACGAGATAGTCTGGCGGTAAACTTATTCAGCTTCATAGCTCAGGTAACTTTTCAGCGTATGTTGACTTCCATCAATATGCTGACACTGTTTTCATAGTGCATCATGCAGCAGCTTGCCGCTTGGTCCTACGCCACTATTGCAGCGTCCCTCAGTCGATCGTTTGCTTCAGCATCCTTGCTAGCCAACGGTGAGGCTGTTCGCAACTTCGCAGGATGATGATTTACTGACATCTTTGGTTCAGGCTTCTCTATTCCGTTCATCTTGTCAAGGTGAGTGCAACTCGCCCATTTTCCTGGACATTCAGCTCACCTGACGTTGGCAGTGGATACCTCATTGTCGACCTACCGATCTGGGTTTCATGGACGCGATGGCTTTCTCCTTACTGTGCGCCCCATTTTTCCTTCAACTCAAATCTTATCAATGACAAGCACCATTGATTCCACACTTTTCAGTCTATGGATTCCACTGGATTGCCAGGCGCCAATTTATTGGGAGGCAAGTTTCTCGAATTATCTGGCTTCCTCTCGTTTTGACCTTTTGAAACTGGCTCAGAACATTCGCATGCGACGGCATTACGGGTCCAGCGCGGAATCAATGCGTCGGTACGAATGTGCTCGTTGGTCTTCGATTCCCACTCGACACACCCCTCTACGTCTACCCTCTCGGACTACTAGGATTTATCGTAGGAGCCGAAATTGTGGCGATCGCTATACTTCAGCTCTACCATCCAGGCGGGGTTCATTATGCAGCTAAACTCACACCCAGCAATGTTCCGGCGGAAGATGTCGGTGAAAAGGCGCCTGCGACGGACGCCGCTCAAGCTGGATCCCAACCGGTGGCCGTCGAAATTTCTGTTAAAGGGCTTCAGCTCTCGGTTCAGAAACGAAGTCTCTTCAGGAGAGGCGCCCCTGTCAGTAAAGTCATCTTAGCAGAGGTCGACTCTGTGTTCCCACCGGGACAAGTTAGTGTCATCATGGGGCCGTCCGGAGTACGCAATTTCCTTTTGTCTTCTTCTTTTACTGCGAGGGTTTTCTATTCTATGTTCTGATACCTTGAATCATTCAGGCTGGGAAATCTTCCTTTCTTCAGCTCCTGGCTGGTCGGCTGCATAGTGGTCGCGGTTCTGACTTTGAGACCCGAGGCGCTATCCTTCTCAACGGTCGCCAACTCGACTCTTCGAATACCGGTCTTCTAGGCTTTGTGGAGCAGGTACCATTCTATCCCTTCAATTTTAACGCAATCGCTTGAAAACTGACTCCGCATGCCCTTCGCAGGAGGATAACCACCACTTGCCAGCCTTGACGGTTCGTGAGCTCGTACATTTCCTAGACACGCTCCAGCTGACTTGGATCACTGACTCGAAAGGTCCGAGAAACTCTTCGATATGCGGCCAGGCTACGACTCCGAGGCAAATCCAACGATGAGTGCGAAGCTCGAGCCGAGGAAGTATTGAGAATGCTTGGATTGAAGTTATGCGCCGATAACATGGTCGGCGGAATTTTGCTTAAAGGCATTAGTGGAGGTGAGTGTCATTTCTCTCCATTCCTCGATATGTCGACCACTGATTCTGTAAATCAGGTGAGAAGCGGCGGCTGTCGCTGGGAGTCGAACTGCTCTCAGATCCATCTGTGCTTCTAGCCGACGAGCCCTTATCAGGTAAGTTCTTCCGATCGTATTCCATTTCAGTAATAATGGCTTAAAGTTTCTTTCATCACAGGCCTGGACGCCTTCACTGCTCAGAACGTGATGCAGACACTCAAAGACATCGCATCTTCCGGCGTAAGCTGTTTTTCTCCTCAGCTCTTGAAAGCGTTTCTCAACTTCATCCGTCCTCAGCGAACTGTGATCGTTTCGGTTCATCAGCCACGATCGGACATTTGGCGACTTTTCGACAACGTATTGCTGTTGGCGAAAGGTGGACGCACGGCGTACTCAGGCCCGCGGTCAGAAATTTTGGAGTTCTTCCAATCAGCAGGGCAAGACTGTCCAAAAGACTTCAAGTAAGCTCTCCCCGTCGTGACCACATGTAACTCCTCACTGATACTGTGTTTTGTTTGAATTAGTGCGGCAGATTTCATCTTGGACGCAATCTCCATTGATGGGCGATCTAAGAGTGCAGAAGAGGAGTCCGGGGAGCGAGTCGCACGGATTCTAGAAGTCTACAAGCGCAGCCATCTTGCGAAGCAAAGGGAGTCGAAGGAAATCGCGAGCACGCAACAGCCGGCTGCGTCTGCGAAACTTCGATCAGCACCCTTTCACATCGCATTTCCTGTTATTCTGGGTCGAAGCTTCAGGTGCGGGGATATCCGTATTTCTACCGAGGTGACTGATGTCTGACGAACTCTGGCTACAGGAACCTGCGCCGCCAGCAAGATGTTTTCGTTGCCAGGGTTGCAAACCCACCTTTCCTAGCACTCCTTTTCTTCTTATTTTTTGGAAGGAAAGTCAATCAGTCGATTCCAAGCCTGAGGAGCTCTGCTAACCGACGCAAATCCGCAGGCTATCCCTAGGACCAGCTGGCGCTCAGAACAGAGTAGGTCTGTTACAGGAGGCGACAGCGCTTCCTTTCGTGGGTGAGTGCCATTCAGATTATCTGTCTTGTGGCTCAGCTAACAGCTTGCACTTAAGGCATGCTCGCCTGCATCGCCATCTTCCCTACGGAACGAAGCCTCTTCTATCACGAATATCGCACCTCAGGACGTCAACCGGTGGAAGCTTTTCTCCTCGCCTACTCTGTCCAGGAAACCATAGCTACAATAATATCTTCTGGTGTCAGTAAAGGCAATACATTCAATCGAGTTCGAAGACTGACCAAGATCTTTGATTCGGACACAGTTGTTTTCTGTCGTATTCGTCAGTGAGTACCTAACGTCGTTCATTTCTACACGTGGAGATGCTGATTTTCGCTCCCGAACAGTCGGTATTGGCTTGCGACACACACCCCGCATCTTCCTCGAGTTTTGGTTCTCCATCTACTGCATCATCTCAGTCGGAGAGTCCATTGGAGTGCGTCGCGTTCCGCGAGAGCTTCGCGCTTCCTTACTCAACGTACTCCCTCGCAGATCGTTTTTTCCACATTCTTCGAAAATGGGGGACTTGCCGTTTCGCTCGTTAGCGCTGGTATTACTCTCATGGCTCAACTGAACGGCATCATAAGTGTGACCCTCGCAGAATGGCTGCAGGTCATTGGGTGGTGCGTTATTCACAGTCTGGCAGGCTGTTATAGTGGCGCTAACGTTTCTTTCATTCAGGGGGACGCCGATGAAGAGCCAAAGCTACATCGACATCATCAACGAAATGAAAGGACTCGTATTCGAGTGCACCGCCGATGAGATCTCGTCGGGCGCTTGCATCGCTGCGACTGGCCAGCAGCTACTGGACACGTTTGGCATCACTCATCAGAGTACAGGTCAGCCTAAGTGCGGTTTCCTGAGATATGCTGTTGAGTCTGATACTTTGGTTTCCCTAGGAAAACTGTGCGGAATTCTCGCTGCCCTTACTCTCATCTTCCGCCTCTTCTGTATCATCGCATTAAGAATTCGGGTCACCTCCCTTTAGCTTAGTTTCAATCGCACTCGCATCATGTGTAGATAACCACGCATTGTAAACCATCCATCAGCAAAAAATGCGGGTAGCTTCGCGCGGCTCCTCGCGTGCCTGCGAGCCAGGAGCTTTCAATACGCGAAGCTCTTCCTTTCAAGAGGCACATTAAAGCGGCAGGGGCGAGAACCTTTTCTTGTAAGACGTCTTGGCGAGATTGTGTTAAAATATATGAGCGGTTTGATTTTCCCTCGACGGGGGCAATGTCGCGCGTCCGGAAACCTTCCGCTCGCCGGACGTTGAGGAGTTCGCTTTCCACCTCAAACGTCAAACTGGAACAACTCTCTGCTGATCATCAACACGATCAGATCGAGCTACGCCCCTCTAGACAGTCTCGCCAGTCGCCGCTGTGGTCCAACCACCCGGGCTCGGCTTTGCGGCTTTCACGCTCCAACGGTCCTTGAGGACTTGAGCGCTCAACGTCAGCCTGCGCTAGTTACGGGCGTCGTTCCGCAAGTACAACGACTCAAGTAAGCCTCCGAAGAGCTCGCATTGGTGCGAACGGAGTGGGTTTGGCGGTTGGCGTTGCAGATCTTCCATTGACGCTGAAAAGGAGGTCATCACGGCCTGATATGCTCTCGTTCAAGAGGGAAGCAGCGGAGGCTGTACATGAGCATAGATGGGCCTGTATTACACCAGTCAGGCGATAGAGGCGGGCAGTTGGAGGGTGCGATGAGCATGGCGGCGGGAGGTGGGGCTTTGACGGGCGTTCCTCGGCCATGGCATGGATGCTACAAGGCTCGCGCCGGAGTGCCAGGACATTTCGAAAGACAAGGCGTTTGCGATATGAAAGTCTGTCAGGAAGTATGGCTGCTGACCCTTCTATTTGCGCAGGTCTGCCCGCCATTGCGGCCTTAGACACCTTCCTCAGCGATCCTGCTCTTCATTACCTCGCCTCACAACGCAAAAGGTCAAATATGGCGCCCGCAATCAACTCACTATCATCTCCCGCTCGCCCTACGAACGCGAGCGCCATCCTCTCCACCTCGACGCCGCTCAATCCAGAGCCAACTCCAACCGACCTCCTGCTCGCAACACCTCCCGCCATTCTCAAACTCCTCACCTTGACTTCCCCCGTCATTCAATCTCTCACCACCCTCGTCCAGCTGTTGACTTGGACCCATCCATCCTTCTATTCCTCGCTCCTCGTTCTCCTCGCATGGTGGACCGCCTGTCTATTCGGTCGCTACATCTTTCTCTACGGTCTCAATGCCCTCGTCCTAGTCTACGTCTCTTTTCAATACATTTCATCCGCCTCCACCCGCCACAAATCTACTACTCATCATCGACATCGCGCACGCCCCGCGACGCTCACTCCAGCGTCCTACACCGCACTCGTTCATTCGTCCCAACTCTTGGCAACTCAAGTCCACACTCTCCGCGCCACGTTGATTCATCCCATCGCGGCCCATCTATCATTTGTACCTCTGCAACCTAACACTCCAGCACCAGCTTACTCGACTGCTTGGCTCGCCGTGACGTCCTACCCTTTCTACCTCGCCCTCACATATTTCGTCCCCATCCGAGTCATCTTTCTAGTCGTGGGCTCTCTAGCGATATTATGGAACGCCCCATTCTTCCGAACACTCCGAACAGCAATGATGCGAAGTGCATTCGTGCGATGGACAGGAAGACTTGTGTTGTCGCTTCTGAGGGGCGGCAAAGGGTGGAGTAAAGAATGGGAGAGAACGAAGAGTGGTGTTGGAATTCCAGGACTGTTGGGAAGGAAGAAGGATGGAGGATTGGTGGAGGAGAAGCCTGTGAAGAGCACGGCGGTGAAGGATGGTGACGGTGAGGGAGAAGATGTTCAGCTACAGTTTACCGTCTTCGAAAATCAGAGATGGTGGGTTGGCTTGGATTGGACGCACGCTCTACTTCCAGGAGAACGAGCGAGCTGGTAAGGTCTTTCATTCGTACTTCTCAGTCTCGAAGCTGACGTCCCTCATTCCCCGACGCAGGACCGATCCATCTCTAAACCCCTCCTCTCCACCCGCTTCATTCACCCTCCCACCTCCTTCCGTAACCTACACGCCTTCACCAACCCGTTCCGACCCTTCCTCCCGAATAAAACTTACCACCGAATGGAAATGGCTCGACCCAGAATGGAAGGTCCAACGCTCCACCACTAGTCCCGGCTTTAATCCCTCTCCATTGATCCCCCAATCCTCCGCCCTCACTCCGTCTTCTTCGACTCAAAACCTCTCTTCTTCATCGGCGGAAACAAATCAAGCGACACTAATCCCCGCGGTGGATGCTGATGAAGCAATATTCAAGGACTGGGTGGTGGATGAAGAGGGGTGGCAATATGGTGATAATCATTTTGAGAAAATGGGACCGAAAGGTGGTCTTGGGAAGTATACGAGAAGGAGAGCATGGATCCGAAGAGCTGGATTGGTGGAACGAGCTGAGAGAGTCACGGGGGAGAAGGAAAAGTCGGAGAAGGAGAAAGAGAAGGGGAAGGGGAGGTCGAGCTCGACTGGACGAGTACCGACACTGAGTAGCTCGGTGGGAGCGGTTGGCTTAGGAGTCGCAGGAGTCGTGAGGACGGATCTGAGGGAGAGAAGTGCGAGTTCAGGCAGGAATAGGGAGAGAGAGAGGAGTGATTCCGCGGGTGGTCCGGTGTCTGTTGGTATGGGTGGAGGAGAGCTTAGGAGGAGAAAAAGTTCGGGTGCGAGAGCGGGGAGTCAGAGTGCTGTAGCGGCTGCCGGATGAGATGCAAGATGTTGATTCTTCACTTTTTTAGATCACCGTAACAGAAATCAAGGGAAGCAAAGTATGAGGGCGCAAAAACCCCAAAACATATCAACAGCCTTCACAAATTACAGACGCCAACCAAGCACTTCTTCAGAAACCCGTCTCCAAGCGTGTACTCCAAGAAAATGTGTCTGTCCATCAAGAGGCTCGCGAAAGGAACCCCGGCAACCATTCCTTGAACGAAGGAACGTAGACCTTTCTTTTCTTGGGCTTTGGTGCAGGTGGCAGTCCCTCTGCCTCAGCTTCGTCTTCGCTGTCTGGAACGACTTCCACTCCTTCCTCGGCACGATTCGAGCCTGGGACTCGGGGGGAGCGTGGAGACGTTGATCTGGGTCTTTTGTTCGAGGGAGCGTCGACGCGTGAGCTATCGAAAGAGGGAGAGGAAGATTCAATCTCGAAGCCCCTCGCTTGAATTCGGCCAGGCGGCGTTGTCGAGGTTCTATCCACTCCAGTCCTATCGCGGTCGGAGTCTTGTTGCTTCTTTGCTAGTTGGCTCGAAGGAAGTAGCGGCGGGAGTGGGCTCCCTTCGACTGACCAATCCACCTCATCGGATGAGTGGTCGTGGACTTCAATTCTCATTTCGTACGGCGCATTGTGGGACGAAGATTGGCGACGTACGTCGAGATCGGGTGGAGATGGAGCTCGAGCTCGATCAAGCTCTGTGTCGACGGGTGGCGGCGAACTTTCCTCCTTGACGCTCACGTCGACGATTCCTGATTCCAACTCCGGTGACTCCTCAGCCACTGACGCCAATTCCCCACACTCAGCGATTTCCACGTCTACCTCTTGACCAAGAACACTTTTCTCTGAATCGGTGGTATCCGGCGTCAAGGGAATTCGAGGCCTTTTCTTCCTCAAAGGCGCCTCCTCCTGATCTCCCTCCTCGCTCTTCGAGCTTTCCACCTCCAAGATCTCCGCTGGGTCGATGATTTCCAGATCGTCGCCTTCGGGATCACTGGGGTGCGCACTGGGCAGTACACGAGGGACTCTTTGCTTCGCCGCCGGCGTGCGGACGACTATGTAATTATCCGAGTCGTCCGATCAATATGAGTCGTCCGAGTCGCCCTCGTTATCCTCGACTACGAAGCTGTCCTCGTCGTCCTCAAGTGCCGAGTTTTCATCGTCGTCTTGACCTGCTGAGATGTGACGTCCCGAGCGCAGTCTTTTTCCATTCGGAGCGTCTGGTGAGCCTTCGAAATAGCCTGGCTCCTCCGGGTCCGAACGACGTTTCGCCCGACGGGCTTCCCTTTCGAGAGCTTGCTTCTCCGGGTTGTGCCGGGGTGGCGGCGGTTTGAATGTCGCCCAAAACAACTCCTCCTTTTGTTTCTCTTCCCTCTCTGTGGCCCTCTTTTCCTCCTCGATCATCTCTTTCTCCCTTCTTCTCTCCGCCCGTTCCCTCTTCCTTTCTTGTTTTAGATGCGTTTTCCGTTGCCTCTCCTTCTGCCGAATTTTCTTTTTAGAAAGCTTCGGCTCTTGCTTCAAAGGGAGCTGACTCGTGGCATTGAGATCCGAGGCCGAAGGGATGGTCGTTGGTTGATGTGGATTGAGCACCGGACTCGAAGACTCGACTTGAGCAGACGTCGTTAATGAACAAGACGGGTTGGCTCCAGTCTCGCGCTCCAGCCCTTTCGAGAGCAAAGCGGAGTTACGAAGTTCCGCTGATGCCAAAGATGTGGCATCATAATGTGAGGAGGAGGGCGATTCCATAGTCGAATGTAAAGTAGGTGTGCTCTTCGCCGTGTTGAGCGTGCTCGTGGCTGATGTTGGCTTTGAAGTCGCGGAGTGCTTCCCCAGCTGCGATGAGTCCGAGTCAGAATCGCTAGAAGAGCTTGCGAGTCCCCCGTCTAGCATTGGGTCATGTAAAGGAGGTGCGGATCCCAGCGCGTCTTCGGCTGGGGGAAATGGCTCCTGCAGAGTCTGGCTGTTGGCTCGATTCGAAAGGTGCTGCAGCGGGACGTTGGGTTGTGGGACGGAAGGGACGCTCAATGCTGGATTTGAGTTTGGGGCTGGCAGTGGAGAACGTGCTCTGGAGATGAGAGATGAATTTAGAATTGACGACGGAGTGGCTGGTGTCGGTTTACGGATAGGTAGGCCTGGAATCACCGTGGCGAGAGGAAGGGGGGCCACAGAACTCGGGTGTGCGACGAGGACGGCGGACTGTTCGAAAATAGTGGGAGGCGACAAAAGAAGTCGGTTCGAAGCTGAAAAGCTAGTCGACGCGACTGGAAGGGCGTCCGACGAAGAGTTTTTTTCGACTTCGTTTCGGGATGAAATCCTGTCCTCCAGGAAGCTCTGGCGGGGCTTCAAGCGAATAGTGATGGACGCCGATAGCCGGGGCGAAGCTGGGCTCGACCGGGTCGCTTTGCCTTTTCCCTTCTCTACCACGCGAGAAGTGGAATTGCCCGCAGTACCAGTGGACGCACTGTGTAGCGTCGGGTCGCGCGGAGGTGCAGAATCGAGGACAACTCCGGACATTGAGTTGGGAATCTGCGGAGACTGCGCCAGGTCTCGAGTCGAAGCGAGCTGGTGCGAGGCGCTGGGTTGAGGGAGTGGCAGAGCGTATGCTGGATTGGCTGGCGAAAGAGGTACTACGAGGAGGAGACTCGGATCTGAGGTTGAGCATGCTGCAATGGGTGTTGACTTATTGTGAGGAAAACGAGGAGTGGAGAGCTGGTGTGCCAAAATTGCCGAGTTGTCGGTGGACGCTGGCGATTCGGCGACTTCTTTCCACCGCTGTTCACTCCCAGGGAATCCCGATGAGATCTTACGAGCCATCGCTCCAGTAGACACCGTCTGCCCTGTCGGAACATCGGATGGCTCACCGACGTTGTCTCGCCACCAGCGTGCGAGATCTCGAGCGTAGGCGATTTCGTCCTGACCATAGCTTCCGGGCTGGTCTTCGGCGCCGTCAACCTTAAAGGAATTCATGTGATGCGAAAGAAGCACCAATGGCGAAAAGAGGGCGTAGTGAGTCCGAACGCCTTCGTACCCGGTTTCGACTGATGGGCCTCCATCGACTGGCACAACAATTCGCTGAAAACACAAGGAACACGAGTGAATATTAGCCGAAATTGAGGGTTAATCAGAAGAAAGGACTGACGGATAGTCCTTGCAGCAGGACGATCGTGCCGCGCTTGATGACAGGTAATCGTTTTGGTTCGGACTCGAAGAACTTGAATTTGATACAGTCGGTGAAGCTAGTCGGGTCGCCCAGTTTGATTTGAACGATGAATTCTGGAGGTATGTGATTCTGTTGAGTCTCACCGATCAAAAAGGCTGGAGGGAAGACCAACCACCGGTAGAATTGCCGCGCTCGAACTTTTCTTGAAAGGGTCCCCAACTATCTTCAAGACAAAAACCTATCACGTTGTACACTCCGGCTTGATTGATAATTTTGTCCGCTGTCGTATAGACGCCTCTGGCCTGTGCGTCGAGACACAGTTAGTGATTTTAGCGCGAAGGGTTGAAATACTAATACTTACGGTCTGGACACCCCAAGCGTTCTTGCCAGCAACCTCATCTCCCTCTATACTTCCATTTGACCTCGAAACATCCTCGTGCCCAGTACTTGCGAGATTTAGGTCTGCGAGAAGGCCCGTGAGCGGCGGTATGCGCGAAGAGAGGTTGGTCGCTGCGAGCGCCGCTTTGAAAAGTCGTGTTGAACCATGCTGGAGTGTTGATGTGTTGACAGGCAGGCGAGGAGTTCGCTTTGCTGGGAGTACTGCCGTCGTACTGGCGACGAAATGGGGCGTCGGAGTTGCAGTGATGTCGGCCAAAGATGTCTGAGCGATTCCTATGACTTGCTGCTGGCTTCCATGAATTCTCTCCGAAGGGTTCCCGCTCATTACCGTGGGACGCATGGTTCGTCCCTTCGCAGCCTGGGCTTGCTGAGCGTGGTATCGCCACCAGCATGCGAGATCGCGAGCGTAGGCAATCTCGTCTTGACCGTACGGCGCGAGCTGGTTTTCGACGCCGCGGCTCAACGAAGGGGCAACGTTGCCAGAGAGAAGGTCGGATCTGGAGAAGAGGGCAAAGGCTATGCTTCCTTTGTATCCGGTCGCTTGGCGGCCTTCGAGGTCCATAGAGTCACGCTAGAATCGCAAGGTAGGCCAGTCAGTATTCACCAAATCTAGATATCCAATTCGGAGAACGTGCTCACGGACAGTCCTTGTAGCAGCACAATCGTGCCGCGCTTGACCACAGGCATTCGACCTGGTCGGCCATGGACCTTTACTTTGATGCAGTCGTTGACGCTAGTCGGGTCGACCACCTCGAAGCTGACAGCCTGGTCTGAGAGCACAATGAAGATGTCAACTTCCGGTGCCCTTCTACAAGAATACAAGAAGAACACGCATTACCAGTTCGCTGCCCGCAATCTGACTGCTCTCCGGAAATCTTGGCTTCTCCAATGGACACACCCAGAAGGTTGAAAGTTCCGGCTACCCTGCTAGTTTCCTCTACGGTAGTATAAGTGCATCTCACCTATCGTTCGGCATGGAATCAGTGGCAGTACCGCGAGATGCTGAACTAGTACACGAACGGTGGTCATACCCCAAGTAGTCCTGCTAGTAGCATTAGCCTCAGCTATCCCTAAATTCGCCCTTATTCTGTCCAGAACCTTAGTTGTCGCGGGAGCTGGGTTTGCGCGAGAGTCGGTGGGCGGCGGTGCACGCGAAGAAGAATTGGTGGTCGGGAGCGCAGAATGAAAGGTCCGTGATGGGTCATGCTGGGTCTCGCTTTTTGACCGAATGGGCACGTTTTGGGTCGGGAGTGAAGAAGGAATTACCGCGGAAAGGTTCGAGGATGGAGGCTGGTGTGCGGATGGAAGAGGCGACGAGGAACCGAGACGCTCGCTCGCATTTGAGATAAAAGGAACGGGGCATGGGTGATCTTTTGGATGAAGCGGTGGGCTGGAAGTGTCGCGTGTTGCGGGCTTCGCGACCTGCAAAGGCTCCTCCCGGGCGTCCCCCACCTCGGCGTGTGCTTCCGCCTCTATCATCGCTCTCACTTTATCCACTATCTCGAAGCCTCGGTCGAGATCCAGTCCAATATCGCGTCGAACTATCCTTGCAACCTTCCTCGCTCTCGACTTGGTGGACGCGAGCGAGTTGAGAGCTGCGAGAAGCTCTTGACCGCGAGCGCTCTCCCACGCGGCTTGTACGGCAGATGCGGCTGGCAATGCGGCAGATTCGGTGGGATGGGGAGTGTTGATTCGGGTGGAGCTTGAACCCGGTTGGGCATTATCGTTGCTGGTGTCTAGCCGACTTCTTTCCCGCTGGCTCCCCTCCTGATCAATCGGACGCCTCTCCTTCGCCCTCTCCAAAATGTTGAAGCCCCGATCCAAATCCGGTCCAACGCAGTCTCGGATCTGCTGGGCAAACTTCCTCGCTGCCTCCTTGTTTGTGACGAGCGAGTTGAGACCGTTGAGGAGCTCTTGACCGCGAGCACTGTCCCAGGCGACTTGTGCGGCAGAAGATTCGGCAGGAAAAGTAGGGTTGGATCGAGTAGAGCTGGATCCTGGTTGGGCATTGTCGTCACCGGTGTCTCTTCGGGGCTGGCGGGTCGGAGCACGCGGCAGGACCGTCGCAGGAGTGGCAAGAGACATCTGACTTGCTTGGCGGGGTGTCATGTTCGCCTTGACTTTGAAAAACAGACGTTTAAGGAGTTTTGTGGTTGAAGCGGAGCGCACGCTGTGCCATCAAAGTTTCTCGGCAACGGTGCCGATCCACGGAGTCTCGAAGCAGTTTGGCGCCAATTGGCGTCCCTCCTTATTCGGACCCTAGTTGTCAAACCTCAAACATTCTCCTTACAACGTCTTGGGCGCTCAGAGGAACAGCAGGCTTACCCCACGAGCGTCTCTCCATCTTCTAGCTATTAGGCCTCGAACAGGTCGACTACTTTCGAGATGAGGGCTGGCTCTACAACAGCCGGGCGGAGGACTTGATTTAGGTCGCTGGGAAGTAAGGTACACAACGCTTGAAGCTGAGGAGGTTTCACAATTTTGACCCTGTGAATTAGCCGTGGTGGGAGCGGGTGCGATGTTCTCGAGTCTCGTCGGGCGGCACTTCATTCGCTGACAGTCTTTTCTTTCCCAGAACTCACCTCCCTTGTCCTATGCGCAACGAACGTCCACACGGATTTCCTCGCCGTACCCTGGATCTTACCCCCTCGACTTGTCCACCTGGGCCTCCACCCTCCTTTCTCTTTCTCGAAGGGAGTTCCCACGTCCCTCATGACTTGCTGTCCCTCCATCACTTCTCCTAACATTACTGGCGCAAGGAATGAATATTCTTCGCCTTCCGATCTGCCCGCTGTTCCAGCATTCCGAACATCCGGCATTCGCGCGAATCACATCCTCTACCATCGACTGCCTATCGACTTCACAACAGATTACCCTGGGCGCTTTCACTTCCCTCTCCGACTTGACTATCGCCTCCATTTGCCGCATAAATCTGAAGAAGACTTCTACCGCCATCGGGCAGGCGTTGATCCCTCTCGCGCGCCTTCCTTCAAAGCCAACAGTAAGGTGTCTGACGCTCGACTTGTTGGAGGTGGACCTCGCGGACCGGCAAATTTGGAGCGACATTGTGAGGCTCAAGCAACTGGAGAAACTCGAATCAATTAGTTGGAGATCCCTAAGTGCGAGCAAAGTGGTGGAAATGCAAGACATTCTGAGAGCTGGCCGAGATTTGGAGATGAGGAGCGGTCAGACTTGAAGCAGTGTGATGTTGTACTGGATTAAGTATTGGTTGCAAGACAGAAACGTATGTACGGAGGATGGTCACAAAAAACTGAGAACGAGAGAGACAACGTCGCACAACTCATATCAAGCACAAACACCTCCTGCTCGTTCCGACCTCACTCTTTGCCCAGATTCTGCGCATCAGCATTTCCCACACTCCAGGCTTCGTTCCCCTTCAGCACCTCCTCCTTGCCTAAGCCCAACTTCTTCAATCCCTCGATGCCTTCGACACCCGCCTTCGCGATTGCGGCTCCGAGAATTGGAGTTTGTATTTCGATTGCGGAGGAGAAGTAGGAGAGGACTCCGGTGACTTTACTGCAGATGGGAGGAAGGAGAGTGGAGTTAGTGGGCGGGTGCAGGTGGGGGA
>JASZXU010000663.1:0-16279 GCA_035521515.1 Phenoliferia sp. Uapishka_3 | reverse complement strand
GTGACGGCGCTCGTGCGGGCTCCATAAATTCGGCCGGTCAAGTTCCGCACTTCATGATATGCATCGCTAAGTATCTTTTTTCCAGTGTCTGTTTCCGCCATTCCCGGTCGTACAGAGTCAAGGGTCGGCAAATATCCTGAGTAGTATTGCGATAACCCATTCGCTGGCCACATTCGATCATCAACTAGTATTGATTCTGCCCAATAAATTGTCGCACTCATTAGATCTTCGTCATCTATGTCTGAGCTGAGGATTTTGTTGACAATGGCCGCTGTAGCTGCTTTGCGCCAGGCGTCATGTTTCATGCAGGCGACGAATATATGATGTTCGTCTTCTAGCTTGTCGCCGCAGAAGACGCAGTCACGTTTATGGAGGACATCCAACCCGAAGGCTTTCAGCCTTCGTGCTCCCGTATCTAAAGCGTGTGCTCGTGCAAGCATCTGAGTTGTAAGGCTCCACCCATACAGGGATTTCTTCGCAGCGTACCAGCTAGTGGGAGACTGGTCGTACCCTTCTTTTCCAATAATCATGCGTTCATTCACCATTGGAGGTAGGTTTCTGCTCCTGTTTTCCTCTGACATTGTGATGATTAGTGCTCTAGCGTCTGTTTCTAGGTAACCGTTCGCGCCACTCCGCAATACAAACCTTGGGAGCAAGTGCACCGGCTCAGGCATGATGGCTACAAGTGGGTCTCCGTGAGCCGCTTTTGCCAGCTTGTCACATTCGTCGTTCATACGTTCTGGGAGAGTTAGCACGGCGGTGTGTGATTTCACATGTTGCAGAGTCAGCGCCGATTGTTGCGCTTGTGCGTCCTCGAGTTCTCGGTACAGTCGGTAATAGTGAACGCCCGGGAAGGGGTAGGAAAGGCTACCTTTGAGTTTTCCTATAGCATTCAGATAATCTGTGTGCGTCACCGCATTACTTACCTCTGATGTAACCGTCTGGAAGTCCGCGAGGGCCAGTATTAGCCCGGCAACTTCGCCGTGTAAGCTGTTAGCCAGGGGGTTTGGGAGCTTAGCAGTCACTGATCGTGTTCCTATTGCTGCAGCCGTGACTGAGCTGTAATCTTTACCTTTAATCATGGATCCGTCGGAGGCCCAGTCGGTGTCGCTCTCTCTAGCACGATGAGGGCTTTGTATAATTATGTCGTCAATTTCTGATCTAAGTCGTAGTCCCTGGTCTTCGAGAGAGTAAGTAAATCTGACGTCGTCCGTGCAGGAGGAAATGTGCCCAATGGATGTGATCCATTGTATGAAGGATTCGTACCGCCTCATCGTCGGGCGTAGTTCGTGTGGCCATGGGATCTGCTGGTGTAAGACAAGCACGTCCCCTTGCCATTTCCCCAAATCTGCCAACCAAGCTATTCCCACTTCTTCCAGGAAGGAGATGGCCTGCTGGGTGTTTGTGTGTTCGTTTACGGTCATTTGACTTTCGCTTCGCGCCAAGAGGTGGCGCAAGGCCACTTGGCCATTACGCACGGAGACCTGTTCTGTATCCACCAAGACGATCCCCTCCGGGAGGCACTGCTGTGCAATTTCCCAGTGGGAGGGAATGGTGTTACGGAGTATTTTGTTCTGTGTTCGCTGAGAGGGGTGGAGTGGGTCAAGGCAGCCGGATTTGCGGCATCGCCACTGCGCGAAGCTTATTTCCGCCATTTCTCGAAGGTGTGGAATATGATGGTTGAGGTCTCGTACGAGACCTCGTACCGCCACCGCTGCATTCCGGTCTTGAATGCTCGGCAGCTCAAGGCCTTGGTGTTTGAGCTTGAGATTTAAGAACTCTGCGATTGGGGAGAACGTCCAGCCGTAATATGCTTTGATTCTCTGAACAATCTTCGTGTCCAGAATTGCCGCATCCGCTGGTTTTATTGGTTGCAATGCTAGTCTGGCTTCAATGCGAGTAATTAGGCGACGTTCCACTTCCGTTAGCAGCAGGGCCAGTGGCATCGGCATGCTGCCATGTAAGCGTGGTAGGAACGCAGATTCTACTATTTTCAGGCATTCTTTCATTCGCTCTTCGGGGTTGTTAATTGGTGTGCGTAAGAAGACGGGCGCCCGTCGCGAAACCGGCACTGCGAAAGTTCCATATTCTGTAACTACATCAATCTTGTCCGGCAACGGGCCTGGGTCTTTTCCTAGAATTCCAATCTCTGTTTTGCTAGCGTCTGCAAAATCCGTTTGTGAGCCGTACGTTCGTCCGAAGTCTTCGAAAAGCTTGGTTGACTCAGCCATCATGGCCAGGGAGGAGCGAATATTGCAGCTATCATCCATCTGCTCCGGCATATGGACCCGAATCTTCTTCTGGTCAATCTCGCCGTGAGGGCATTTATTCCTTCCATTCGAGGTTTGAATGTACACTGGGTCTCTTTCTTCCATTTCTTCGTGGACCCAGTGCGACGCCATAGCAAAAACCAGTGTGAATTCGTTGGGGCTGAATGGGCCACCTTGGCGCATAATCATTTCCATGATTATTGCTTCCAGATCTACTCCGAAGGCTGTGACAGCGTACGCTTTAAGGCCGCGTTTGGAGGCACGTACGAAATCCCGCACACTGTCTGGGAGCCCAAAGAATTCACAGGCATCATCAAAAGCCTCGGGAATGACCCGATCATATCCCTTCATTTGATCACGTTTGATCCAGTATAAGGTTGTTTCGTTAGCGTGAGCCCACGCGTCAATCTGGGCAATGTAGCTCGTAAGGTCTCTGCCCTGCAGGCCTGCATTTGCGGCGCCCTGCGTGGGCGGAAGGAACCCTCGTCGCCAGCAGTATTTTTTGAAAGTGGTGGTGAACACCGTAACCGCCATCTGATGTAGTAAGTTCCCGAGTCCAATGCCACGGAAGTAATTGAGATTGATCATCGTTCCTTTGTTTTTCCAAAGTGTGAGAAATAGCAGATCATTCAGCCCGTCCCCAAAGTAATTTGTGCGGGTGATGTAGTCGACGAGCAGGCGCAGGATTTCCAGCATCTCCTCAGGTAAATATTTAATTGGCCATTTCTCCCAGCCGTCTGGCCCAGGGCTCGGGCGGTTGTTTCCCCGGTCTAGGAACCCATCAATATCCGCCAGAGAGACTCCCTCAGTTGGGGGCCAGATCATCGGGTCTTTCAGCGATCCTGCCCTAAACTCCTGGGATTTTTTAGACTTCATCCAGAATTTGTCCTCCTGTGCGCGTGGGATTGGGTCGTGTGTAAAGCGGGCGTTGAAGGCTCGCCTTGTTGCGTTATGGATGTCTTCCTTTGAAGTCAAGATTTTTGTAGGGTCATCAGGATCTTGCAAAACTCTAGGCTGTAAACATGTACTTTCTTCGTGGCCAAGGACTTTGGACGCGCTTTGGCCTGCGAGGATTGCTTGTAAGTCCTTAATTCGTCGTTCTGCCGCGCGTGCGTGGATCTCTGCCTTTTTTGCCGCGTAAGATAGTTTCCCTTTCAGTTTACGAAGTTGAACCATCTGCTCCATTAACCCTTCGTGCGGAAGATCTAACGCTTCGTAATACAGAGCCCAGGTCCATGTATGGCGACCTGAGTGCATCATTTCTCCCAAGGTTCCCTGTTGCGCTGCGCCAATCATTCGTGAGAGGTTAGCTCCATCTTTACCTAACTTTTCTGTTTTATGGCTGAACGTTATGGGCTTCTTTTCCGTCCTCACTTTTGCCGCAAGGTCAAACACCTTTTCGCAGGCTGGAATCATTATTTCTGAGAAGCGGCGGTACGTTTCAGAAAACGTAGCGTCATCGTTAATTTGATCAGACGGCCAGTCTGCCACCGCTGCGGCCTTATGGAACTCTTCCTTGCACATTGTGGTGTACCGCCCCGTCTTAAGGGTGTCGTCAGTGAAGATGATGCGTGGGCGCGCGTTTTCTGGGAGTGCAGACTGGGAGGTGTCGACCAGGCCAGGGAGCAATATGGTGGTCAGGATAGGCCGATGATCTGTATTCAGGATTTTTGGGTACTTGTATTTTCCCTCTTCCCTTGCGTCGACGACGCCCACCTCGAATAGTCCAGGCAGGGTACTTGCAGCTGATCGGTCAATGATCGTCCGGATGCCACCTTTCTGATATGTCCAGCTTTTCAGTGACCGGTCAGGGTGTAGTTCCCACGCATCCAATCCTTGGCAAAGGGTCAGAAATTTCCGATAGCTCCTGGATGCGTGTGTTTCGATATGTTGTGACGCTGTGATTTCCGCGCTGCTAAGGCTGACGTTAGCATCTCCTGTGATGCTCCATTGGGGAGGACCAGACTTGATTATTTTGGTAATCTCGGCCCAGAACTCGACCGTTTCTATGTTGGTTTGGCCCGATATACCGTATACAACGCCCAGTCGGTGAAGTTCTGGCGCCGCGTTCGCGGAAGTCATCCAGACATCTTGAAAGCACGCACGTCCGTTCAGTATTGCCGGAAGTTTCACTGGAGCCCCGTTCAAAGCCACATCTTTTCTAATTAACATCTGCACGCCCCATTTTCCGATGATGGTGGAACCCAAGCGTTTCACCGCTGGATTCACCAGAGAGCAATATTGGCGCAGGCTCACAGGAGATGCTGCTCCCAGCAGTAGTTCTGTCTCTGTGATCCCGACGTATGTGGGAAGGTAGTGAAGAATCATCGACAGGATCTGGTTGCTTTTCACCGTGTCCTTCGTCATGCCTTGTGCATTAATCCCGAGTGAGGCTCGCCTTCCTGTACATAGGGGCAGGCGGCAGCTCCGCGGCCTAAAAAATGTAAAACGAACATCACCGCCCTCGGTCACTTTTTCTCCTCCCTTCCCAAGCACCTCGCCAAACCAGATCGTAGAGATTGGCCTACTAAGCACTTCAGCACTCTACGACGTTGTGAGGCTCGCTTCTACTGTGAGACCTTTCCCCCAAGCCAAGTACAAAATCCCTCAAACCTTCTTGGGTTGCCGAGTGCTGACTTCTTCGCGCTTCACCAGATTTTCTATGACAGACCTAGCACCTTTCGCCGAGATCTTCCAGACCCCCAACCGCGGCAAGGCACTTCGCGTCGTTCCAGACTCCGAAGTGGTCGTTGAGCCGGGCACGACGGTTGTCCAAGAGCATCCTCTGATAATCTTCAAGTGCGACAATAGCCAAGCTCCAACGCTCCAAGAAGTTTGCGAGCGAGTCAGAGCTCTGAATCATCCAGATCGGTTGGTCTTTGACTCTCTCGCTCGCACACCAGACATGGTCAAAAGGTGGGACTACATGTCGATCGCTCAGCCTATCAAAAGTGGGATAACTAGGGAGGAGGATGAGGTGCGGTCCTTGAACTTCTCTTGTGGTTGATGAGGAGCTCATTGGTGCTCACTTTGGGAAGATTATGAGCCGATGGGTGGCGAACGCCAAGTGCTGTGGTCCGAATGGCCCAATTGAAACTTTCTGGGCAATATTTCCGACTGTTTCGGTGAGTACACAAGGGAAGATTCTAGCTAGAGCTGATGATTAAACATGCAGCGCGCTAATCATTCTTGCTCGCCGACGGCTGTCTTCTATTTTGATGGGAAACGCGGTCGCCTGCGAACCGTTCTTCCGGTCGCACCGTCCGAAGAGATCACCCTCGCCTACTGCACACTTACTGCGAGCGTCTCTACTCGACAGCGAGAGCTTCGGCGCTATCATGGATTTCGGTCCGTCGCATTTTTCGCGATGTCGCAGCCGTGTCGCTCTCATTAAATAAATGCCCAACATTATGCAGTTGTACTTGCTGGTCATGCTCATTACTCGAAACAGGTCATCAAAGTACAATGTCAGATGAACGTAGGATGCGAATGGCGGTCTGGTCGGGTCTTTACAGAAGTTGGGAGCACTTTGGCGGGAGCGAGGCGGAAGTTATTTCGAGTTTCTGCGAGATGTCGAAGCCGGGAGGATTCTGGGATATTGAAAAGCTTTGGTGTGAGCGGGGACATTGCATGTGTCTAGCAACTGATGTCCTTGCATCTCACTCGAAGTAAGTGAATTTTTGCTACCTCTGCCTCGCCGTCGCTCGCCAGTGCTGAGCTCTAGTGCAACTTTTTACAGCTACAACCACGTCGCATGGCTGGCGAGATTGGTGACTCTTCCCCTCAGTATCTCTACTTTCGTCTCTGCCTTCATCGCTCACATTGCACGACGACAGGCGGCGGAAGCTATCCGGGTCGAGTTCGGCTCTTACGACGAGCGTGCCAATCACCTGGACCGTATCGCCCTCGATCCTACTCAGCACTCTACCTGGGCAAGCCGGCCAGCTGTTTCGCTGGTTCTCAACGGTCAAATCGGCGTTTCGAGTCCACAACCGAAAGTCTTGAAGCTCGAGCCGCCGAAGAAGCGCAAGAAGTCAAAGAACAAGAAGAAGAAGAAGAAGGCTACGGTTCGTCAGACTATTCTGGTTCCAACCCGAATTTCGCCTGGTGAACGGACAATGGGTTGGGCTGACGAAGACGTTCTTTCTCGGCTTAGAAAGTCGAGTCAGGCGACGAGCTCGACAGCGACGTCGAATCCATCCTTACCGCGAACGACAGTCCACTCGCCCTTACGGAGTCTCCTGTAGAACTCGATCATCGTCATTCCGATACGACACTGCGAGACACGACGCCGCGCCCCTCCACTCCGTCGAACAGTTCGCACGCTCACGCTCTTGGCAAGCAAGGAACTCCCCCTGCCCAGTCAGCATTGTCACCCTTCAGCTCTCTTTCTCATGTTCCTTCTACGCCTCCTTCTCCACCGTATGAGGCTCCCCTGTTCCCAATTCTCCCCAACTATTCAAGAATGGAGCGCCCACCCTCGGATGTCTCGCCTGTCGCGCGAAAAGGGGAGTCAGTACTGGGAGAAAGCCTTTCGTCCTCCGTCGCATCATCGTCCGGTACTGCCGTGTGACAGCGTACGCTTTAAGGCCGCGTTTGGAGGCACGTACGAAATCCCGCACACTGTCTGGGAGCCCAAAGAATTCACAGGCATCATCAAAAGCCTCGGGAATGACCCGATCATATCCCTTCATTTGATCACGTTTGATCCAGTATAAGGTTGTTTCGTTAGCGTGAGCCCACGCGTCAATCTGGGCAATGTAGCTCGTAAGGTCTCTGCCCTGCAGGCCTGCATTTGCGGCGCCCTGCGTGGGCGGAAGGAACCCTCGTCGCCAGCAGTATTTTTTGAAAGTGGTGGTGAACACCGTAACCGCCATCTGATGTAGTAAGTTCCCGAGTCCAATGCCACGGAAGTAATTGAGATTGATCATCGTTCCTTTGTTTTTCCAAAGTGTGAGAAATAGCAGATCATTCAGCCCGTCCCCAAAGTAATTTGTGCGGGTGATGTAGTCGACGAGCAGGCGCAGGATTTCCAGCATCTCCTCAGGTAAATATTTAATTGGCCATTTCTCCCAGCCGTCTGGCCCAGGGCTCGGGCGGTTGTTTCCCCGGTCTAGGAACCCATCAATATCCGCCAGAGAGACTCCCTCAGTTGGGGGCCAGATCATCGGGTCTTTCAGCGATCCTGCCCTAAACTCCTGGGATTTTTTAGACTTCATCCAGAATTTGTCCTCCTGTGCGCGTGGGATTGGGTCGTGTGTAAAGCGGGCGTTGAAGGCTCGCCTTGTTGCGTTCTGGATGTCTTCCTTTGAAGTCAAGATTTTTGTAGGGTCATCAGGATCTTGCAAAACTCTAGGCTGTAAACATGTACTTTCTTCGTGGCCAAGGACTTTGGACGCGCTTTGGCCTGCGAGGATTGCTTGTAAGTCCTTAATTCGTCGTTCTGCCGCGCGTGCGTGGATCTCTGCCTTTTTTGCCGCGTAAGATAGTTTCCCTTTCAGTTTACGAAGTTGAACCATCTGCTCCATTAACCCTTCGTGCGGAAGATCTAACGCTTCGTAATACAGAGCCCAGGTCCATGTATGGCGACCTGAGTGCATCATTTCTCCCAAGGTTCCCTGTTGCGCTGCGCCAATCATTCGTGAGAGGTTAGCTCCATCTTTACCTAACTTTTCTGTTTTATGGCTGAACGTTATGGGCTTCTTTTCCGTCCTCACTTTTGCCGCAAGGTCAAACACCTTTTCGCAGGCTGGAATCATTATTTCTGAGAAGCGGCGGTACGTTTCAGAAAACGTAGCGTCATCGTTAATTTGATCAGACGGCCAGTCTGCCACCGCTGCGGCCTTATGGAACTCTTCCTTGCACATTGTGGTGTACCGCCCCGTCTTAAGGGTGTCGTCAGTGAAGATGATGCGTGGGCGCGCGTTTTCTGGGAGTGCAGACTGGGAGGTGTCGACCAGGCCAGGGAGCAATATGGTGGTCAGGATAGGCCGATGATCTGTATTCAGGATTTTTGGGTACTTGTATTTTCCCTCTTCCCTTGCGTCGACGACGCCCACCTCGAATAGTCCAGGCAGGGTACTTGCAGCTGATCGGTCAATGATCGTCCGGATGCCACCTTTCTGATATGTCCAGCTTTTCAGTGACCGGTCAGGGTGTAGTTCCCACGCATCCAATCCTTGGCAAAGGGTCAGAAATTTCCGATAGCTCCTGGATGCGTGTGTTTCGATATGTTGTGACGCTGTGATTTCCGCGCTGCTAAGGCTGACGTTAGCATCTCCTGTGATGCTCCATTGGGGAGGACCAGACTTGATTATTTTGGTAATCTCGGCCCAGAACTCGACCGTTTCTATGTTGGTTTGGCCCGATATACCGTATACAACGCCCAGTCGGTGAAGTTCTGGCGCCGCGTTCGCGGAAGTCATCCAGACATCTTGAAAGCACGCACGTCCGTTCAGTATTGCCGGAAGTTTCACTGGAGCCCCGTTCAAAGCCACATCTTTTCTAATTAACATCTGCACGCCCCATTTTCCGATGATGGTGGAACCCAAGCGTTTCACCGCTGGATTCACCAGAGAGCAATATTGGCGCAGGCTCACAGGAGATGCTGCTCCCAGCAGTAGTTCTGTCTCTGTGATCCCGACGTATGTGGGAAGGTAGTGAAGAATCATCGACAGGATCTGGTTGCTTTTCACCGTGTCCTTCGTCATGCCTTGTGCATTAATCCCGAGTGAGGCTCGCCTTCCTGTACATAGGGGCAGGCGGCAGCTCCGCGGCCTAAAAAATGTAAAACGAACATCACCGCCCTCGGTCACTTTTTCTCCTCCCTTCCCAAGCACCTCGCCAAACCAGATCGTAGAGATTGGCCTACTAAGCACTTCAGCACTCTACGACGTTGTGAGGCTCGCTTCTACTGTGAGACCTTTCCCCCAAGCCAAGTACAAAATCCCTCAAACCTTCTTGGGTTGCCGAGTGCTGACTTCTTCGCGCTTCACCAGATTTTCTATGACAGACCTAGCACCTTTCGCCGAGATCTTCCAGACCCCCAACCGCGGCAAGGCACTTCGCGTCGTTCCAGACTCCGAAGTGGTCGTTGAGCCGGGCACGACGGTTGTCCAAGAGCATCCTCTGATAATCTTCAAGTGCGACAATAGCCAAGCTCCAACGCTCCAAGAAGTTTGCGAGCGAGTCAGAGCTCTGAATCATCCAGATCGGTTGGTCTTTGACTCTCTCGCTCGCACACCAGACATGGTCAAAAGGTGGGACTACATGTCGATCGCTCAGCCTATCAAAAGTGGGATAACTAGGGAGGAGGATGAGGTGCGGTCCTTGAACTTCTCTTGTGGTTGATGAGGAGCTCATTGGTGCTCACTTTGGGAAGATTATGAGCCGATGGGTGGCGAACGCCAAGTGCTGTGGTCCGAATGGCCCAATTGAAACTTTCTGGGCAATATTTCCGACTGTTTCGGTGAGTACACAAGGGAAGATTCTAGCTAGAGCTGATGATTAAACATGCAGCGCGCTAATCATTCTTGCTCGCCGACGGCTGTCTTCTATTTTGATGGGAAACGCGGTCGCCTGCGAACCGTTCTTCCGGTCGCACCGTCCGAAGAGATCACCCTCGCCTACTGCACACTTACTGCGAGCGTCTCTACTCGACAGCGAGAGCTTCGGCGCTATCATGGATTTCGGTCCGTCGCATTTTTCGCGATGTCGCAGCCGTGTCGCTCTCATTAAATAAATGCCCAACATTATGCAGTTGTACTTGCTGGTCATGCTCATTACTCGAAACAGGTCATCAAAGTACAATGTCAGATGAACGTAGGATGCGAATGGCGGTCTGGTCGGGTCTTTACAGAAGTTGGGAGCACTTTGGCGGGAGCGAGGCGGAAGTTATTTCGAGTTTCTGCGAGATGTCGAAGCCGGGAGGATTCTGGGATATTGAAAAGCTTTGGTGTGAGCGGGGACATTGCATGTGTCTAGCAACTGATGTCCTTGCATCTCACTCGAAGTAAGTGAATTTTTGCTACCTCTGCCTCGCCGTCGCTCGCCAGTGCTGAGCTCTAGTGCAACTTTTTACAGCTACAACCACGTCGCATGGCTGGCGAGATTGGTGACTCTTCCCCTCAGTATCTCTACTTTCGTCTCTGCCTTCATCGCTCACATTGCACGACGACAGGCGGCGGAAGCTATCCGGGTCGAGTTCGGCTCTTACGACGAGCGTGCCAATCACCTGGACCGTATCGCCCTCGATCCTACTCAGCACTCTACCTGGGCAAGCCGGCCAGCTGTTTCGCTGGTTCTCAACGGTCAAATCGGCGTTTCGAGTCCACAACCGAAAGTCTTGAAGCTCGAGCCGCCGAAGAAGCGCAAGAAGTCAAAGAACAAGAAGAAGAAGAAGAAGGCTACGGTTCGTCAGACTATTCTGGTTCCAACCCGAATTTCGCCTGGTGAACGGACAATGGGTTGGGCTGACGAAGACGTTCTTTCTCGGCTTAGAAAGTCGAGTCAGGCGACGAGCTCGACAGCGACGTCGAATCCATCCTTACCGCGAACGACAGTCCACTCGCCCTTACGGAGTCTCCTGTAGAACTCGATCATCGTCATTCCGATACGACACTGCGAGACACGACGCCGCGCCCCTCCACTCCGTCGAACAGTTCGCACGCTCACGCTCTTGGCAAGCAAGGAACTCCCCCTGCCCAGTCAGCATTGTCACCCTTCAGCTCTCTTTCTCATGTTCCTTCTACGCCTCCTTCTCCACCGTATGAGGCTCCCCTGTTCCCAATTCTCCCCAACTATTCAAGAATGGAGCGCCCACCCTCGGATGTCTCGCCTGTCGCGCGAAAAGGGGAGTCAGTACTGGGAGAAAGCCTTTCGTCCTCCGTCGCATCATCGTCCGGTACTGCCGAGTCGGCAGCAACGTCAACCTTCGACGATGCATTAGACCCTCAATGCAGCCCTCGCGGCATCGAGACTTACCCGCTGTCTAGTGCTCAAACGTCCGACCTCAACACTTCAGATGTGAGCTCGAATCTGAGTGAAGGCGTATCAACCTTTCCTATTTGACCGCCTTATCCTTTTGTGATCAACTCTGCCGACGTTGGCGCCTCCGCCGCGAGGATACCGGTGGACGTCGCCACAACATCAGGACCCTTGGAAGCGAAGAGCGCCGCCTTTAGGCCCTTGAGCTCGATCTCGATCGCTTGTGCTCACAAGCACGAGACTGAACAGGCGCAAGGTCCAGCTGAGACTCAATTCGATCTCGATACTTATCCAGCGGCGCACACACTCGACTACTTTTCCTACCCCACTCTTTCGCCAGACGGTCGCTCACTCAAGTCAGGAGGAACCGTCAGAACTCCCCTGTCTTCCATCACGGAGGCCTACGAGCAACCCACCCAGAAGCAGGTCTCCAGCGACATCCAGAGCGCCACTTCCATCTTTTCTCCGAGACTTTCTTCAAACTCGGTCTTCTCCTTTCCTCCCGGCCTCTTGAAGATCAAATCGCCAATCGAACCAACCTTCCGCGCTAGAGTCGACTCCCCGAGACCTTCGCTCGCGTCCGTTGCTTCAAGCTCAAGCTCAAGCTCGACTCCGAAATGGCGCCGTCGAAGCCAGTCGCCCTCCCCTACCTCTGATGACAACCCTTTCAAAGGCGTTCCCGTAGAAATGGCTTCGTCGATCGATTTTTCAAGACACTTTGGTTCATCCAAGACGAGCACCTCGAGCTCCTATACTTCGCATGGCGACACCCTCACACCTCCCGCCACCGATACTGCGTCGCTACGCCAGATCAATAAGGATGGCGCTCACTATGAAATTCTCCTTCATCCGAACCTATCGACACCTCGTCCCCTCAGTCCACAGATTGTCGTTAATGGCGACACCTCGCTTGTGGGTGACGCTCTGGAAAAAGTGCGGGAGCTTGTCGATTGGCTCTCGCCTTCGGAAGCTCGTATCGTGAGGGAGAATCTTGAGCGTCTGCACTCGTATCCGCCACACCTCCCGTTGAGTGCCTCTTGGAGTGAGTCACTCAATTTTTTACCCCTGAATTCACGTTTGGCCTCATATCTCATGGCACTCTTTCCGTATCCAGCTCTCTCTTTTTGCGTTCTCGATAGCACGAGGGCTGCTCAGACTCGGAGCTCTTACTCTGTCGAACGGACGACGCTTTTCACTGCGTCGACGGTGCCAGAGCTCTGCATGCCTCTGAAAGCGATTCGCAATAGCTTGAGCTTCTCTCCCTCCACGATCAAATCTGGCTCCAGTCTTGCCTTTTTCCGGGATGGTATTTCAGCAACTTGGGAAGATGCCGCGAATAAAAAGGTGCGCTCGCTGTGGAGAAAAAGAAGACGATAACCTGCATCAACGCCTTGTCTTTTCATTTGCAGGGTGGTCGCCTTCTCATCCTTCCCAGAGCTGGAACCTTCGACAACGTTTATCATCATCTCCTGTGGCTTCTGGCGGGCTCGACACTTGAAGCAGTTGTTGCCGACGTCGGGGGGAGCTCCAACGACGGCTACATTGCGGGTATGGTGGGCTCCTGTAAAAGGGTTGGCGGCAACAAAATCGAATTGTGGGCAAATGGGTCGTCCCCATCTATACCACCGACCGCAAGGTTTGTCGCGACCCTCAAGGACGCCCTTGCTCGAGAGCTGGGGATCCCGGAAGTAGGTCTTCTGTTCCAGGTCAGGTTGATTTCACAACTTCTGAAATTATTGCCTGCAAGATCCGAAACGCCATTTTCAAGCGACACAATTGACCTGATCCTGCGTAGACGTAGCTTGTTTCTGGAATTGGATGAAATGGTCATGACCCCGCTGTGTCCAGCTGTACTGTTTTCTGGTGTAGAATCTACAGCACTCACTTCCCTGATATGTTTCTCGAGCGTATTTCCACACTGTTGCGTTCCTAGCCTCTATAACCGTCGTGTCAGCCAATGAATTCGTTGGCAACATACGTGCTCCGCGGACACCCGAACGAGGCTTGCCAGCGCGAGACGAGCGACTCCCTCGTTTATACTTCTGCACCTTGCTACCTGCACGTACACAGCTGTCAGCGTGGTTCAGTTTTTCGCGGTCTTTCACCGGTGCACCGGGGTTGACCCTGTGTTGAAGGAAATGCGACTTTCGTGTCCGCGTTGCAAAACATGGCAGACCTGGGCCGGAAACCATTTTCCGCGAAAGAGCAGATCCAATCTTGCTCAAGCTCGCAGCACTCCTGGAGTACTTTTCACAGTTCACACCTACTTACATCAACCGCGAGAGAGAGGAAAAAGGCTCAGTCTGATAGTAGGCAAAGTTATTAAGAGCGAAGAATTGGTCAAGGTGTGGGTCTGTGTGCACTGTGAGTGCGGAGCCTGCGGGGAGAAGGCGGGGTCGAAGACTGCTCGACTTTCGATTGCTTTCGAGCAACGCTGCTGGACATTCTATGTCATCGTTCAAATGGTGATCGAGCAAAGAAAATGTACATACCATTGTTGGTTTGAGTTTAGAAAGCTTGTCTACTGTCCCAATGTTTGGAGAACATTCTTCTCCGGAGACGGCATGGTGGTGAAGTAGGACATCTTCGATATCTAATCCCCATCACTGACCGCATTATGCATTAAGTCTGTGCAAGGCGCATACAGCCTTTTGGTGTCTTTGAAAGTTGTGACCAGACGATGAGTATTTAAGTTCCAGGGTGGTTGAGCCCGATTCACCTTGAACGATTTTCTCGAGAAGCGGTTCCAATCTTTACACAGAACAAGTTTCCAGCGCAAGTGAAAAGAAGTGTGCAGACGGCCGTATGCCCGCAAGAGCTGAGAACAAGGAACACTTTGACGAGCGAGTTGGAGCGAGTGTCGCGAGTGAGCATGTAAGGCGAGGTAAGGCGCGAACGATAACGAAGTCAATCACTCGCAATCGATGCGCCCAGTTACGCCCGCCGTCGGATACCCGGAAGGATCTTCCAGAAAACGAATGAGAAAGAAGAAGGTTCATCCCGTTATGCTCCGAACACTGACTCCACAGTCCTCCCAAAAAAGACACATCCAGAAACCAGAAGTGGATGGCGGGAAATAGCGGGGGGTGGCTCGGCCCTCGGTCTCCAGTTTTACTGAATATTCAGCGCCAGTCCATCGCAGACAGAAGGAGGGTAAGCGAAGTTCGTAGGAGAAGAAAATTGTGACAACAGCGCTGTCAGAGCGCGAAGAATTGAGGTGGCTCCGCCTCGGAGATCAAAGTCGTGCTCCGAACGCAAACTGCGGGGAGAAAGCAGTGGAAGGAATGAGAGAAGGGGGAGGGGGAGGGGGAGAGGAGGAGTTCCAACAGGGTTCTACGCTAGTTACGTAAGAAAGCTTGAACAGGCTTGAGCGGAGACGATTTGCGCGAGAACGAAATCTTTGAACTTGCACGGCCAAGTCGAGAACTCGAGCCTCGCTTTGCCCCGGTCTGCCTTTCCCCCCTCTCCACATTTTCTCCCTCTAGCGTGACCACAACTTCACGTCCCACCGAGAACCGACAACTTCGCCCAACTACCCATTCTAACAGGACCTTCTCACGCGCTCAAGCCGGCAGCTCTCGCCGGCCGAAAGTAGCGCGCCTTCTCCCCACGCACTCCACATAATCTCCCCCGTGGTGCGACAGAAGCAACCCCGTCCATGTCAGCCTCCGCTATACCTACGCCCGCACAGCAGCAGTCACTCGTATCAAACAATAACGCTCCGGAAGCCCACTCCACCACTCAGCCCGGACCACCAGCGGCGCCCTCGACGACCATGGACGTCGCCGACGACCAGCCTGTCCTACTTGACGCCGAAGGCAGAACACCAGTCGGGATCACGGCAGAGAGTCTCATGGTAGACCGTAGTCAGATTCCCAGGTATGCTTGTTGCGCTTCGGTCTCGAAAAAAAAACGCTGACGCTGAGCACGCTCATTCACCCTCGCCAGGCCTTACAAGTGTCCCCTCTGTCCGCGCGCGTTCTACCGCTTGGAGCACCAGACTCGTCACATCCGCACCCATACTGGCGAGAAACCCCATGCATGTACATTCCAAGGGTGAGCACTACTTTCTCCTGGCCTTGGTACGCCGTCGTGCGGCATCGCTATCCCGCGCAAGCTGCTTCTGGCCCGCGAGAGGCACGCACTCGCCCTAGATCGATCACGCTCTTGCGATGACTGATCTTGACGCCACTGAGTTTTTGTTGCCACCGAGGGGATGGTGTTTGGCTTGTGAAATCGTGCTCTTATCGTAGGGCTCTTGGAGCACGACAAGATGTTCGTGACGCAGGCGGGGTATCGATGAGATCCCCGAGGGCCAGCGAGCCCCACGTTTTCGTTGGCTATGACTTGCTCGCCTCGGAGCGAATGATTGAAGGTCATCACGTCTTAACCAACATGTACTGCATTGGTGGCTCGATATTTGCCAGGATCCCTACCATTCCGAGTCCATCGCTGACCCTCCCACCTCTTCCTCTCTCGACCCTACAGCTGCGACAAGCGCTTCTCTCGTTCCGATGAACTCACTCGACACGTTCGCATTCATCAAACTGATCGTGGACGCAAGAAGGCCAACCAGCTGGCCGCTGCGAATGGGACTAATAGCCCTGCGAATGGAAAGGAGGGGGTGCGTCCCAAAAAAGAGAGCACAAGTCGTCAGGGAACGCCTAGCGAGGAGGTACGTTCGCATTTTCGGCTTGAATCTGCAGTTCCGGAGCGGAGCTTGTTCGGGAACTGGGAAGCTAATTCTGTTGCACTCTCCGCACAGGGTGACGGTTCCCCAGAACCGCCGCACCGGCAAGTACCTGGTCCCTATGGCCCGGTTATGATGGGCTACGTGAGTAGTGCAATGTTGAAAGACCTGAACCTTTATTGAACTGCGCTTCTTTTTATTCGCAGCCCTACCCTTATCCTCCACCAGGCTACCCTTACGGCTACCCACAAGTCCCAGCATACCCGTATCCATACCCCTATGGACCTCCTCCTCCTGGGTCGCACTACCCCCACCCGCCTCCCAACTCTTACTC
>JASZXU010000662.1:0-16283 GCA_035521515.1 Phenoliferia sp. Uapishka_3 | reverse complement strand
GGTCGGGGGTTGGCAAGTTCGTTGGTTGCGCGAGCTGTCATGACACTATGCTTCCACTTTCCTTCCTTTTTGCCTTGCTCCCGGCGGTTCATCGGCTCCTATCGTCTGACTCGAACAAGTGATGTTCAGGGATGAGCGCTCGGTGAGGCCTGCGATGCTACAAAACATTGGTGCGAGGAGAGACGAAGCATTGCGTGTGCGGTTCTCGAGCCTTCTTTGAGGAACATTCTGAATTCAGGCGTGATGAGGAGCAGCGTTCGAAGCTCCGAGGGTCAAAGCGTCGCGGTGAAGGCTTTAGAAAGATGAGCCGCTCGTCACTTGCTCTCGCACTCCTCTTTCTCCCTCCCCCTTCAATTCCCATCCTTTTCAATACAATGCCAGATTCACGCCTGCGGCCCTTGCCGTCTTCGACTTCTTCGCTGGACCCTGCTGTCGCCCACGAAGCTTCCACCTTGCCCCCACAGGCAGCAACCGCTGCAGAACGATTTACGCCACACAGCACATCTTGCCTCGCTCTTCTCGAAAATTATTTCCTTCGATTGGGACCGCTGTACAAGGGAGTGGATCAAGCGGAACGGGTCAGGATATGCTCCGCAACGGGACTTGACCTCGGCGCGCTCAAAATCTTCTGGATGGGTATGAGTACTTCTGGGTCTTCCGGAGTAGCATTCAGCTGACCCTAGACTTCTAGCGAGGGCACGAGAACAGAAAAGGCAGCGCAAGGTCCCGGCGACGACCCTCAAGGTCAATATTGCGCCGCTGCCGGCGACGCCCTTTCAGAACCTTCCGACGCCACCACCTCTCGAGCGCTCTTTCTCACTTCCCACGATACTCATTTCGCAACAAGGCCAAAATAACAAGCGCTCGTATCGTGCTTCTTTCTCGCCTCGCCTTTCTTCCGTCGAGGTACCCTCGAAAGAGATGGACGACGTCCAGCCAAAATCGAATCCAAAGCCGACGTCGCCCGAATTCTTCTCTTCAGAGCATTACAAGAGGCTGTCAGAGAAAAAAGATTCTCTGGACGAGAGAAGGTCGAAGAAAGCGAGACACGAGCCGAGGGATGAGGCGCGGTCAGCTGAGGTCTCGACCGACGCCGTTAACGACCCTGAGCTGAAGCAGCTCTTAGAGAGTATTCAAAGCTTCCTTCCGAGGTACAGGACGAGTTCAGCATTCACGAAGCAAGAGGAAGAAGACTTAGCATACGACCGTCTGCGAGCATCCGTTGGCGAAGTAGATAGTAAGCAAATTTTTCCACCGGGCGGTCTCGCCTCCTCTTCACGAGCCTGATGCTCCGCAGACGTGTATTTCTTCCAAGCATCGGCGCTAGAAATTGGGAGCTGGGCCCGCGAAGTGGACATGACGCTCGCGCGACCAGACCTGCGAGTCTATTTCTCTCCCGCGAACCTCTCGTTCTGCTTTTGGAGCTCGTACGATGTAAGACGTTCCACAAAGACTGAAAAATCAGCTCTGACAGCTTTTCCAGCTCTCTACAGCATTCAACGGTGAACGCTTCTACAGCCGCATAACCCTTCCTCTCTCCTCTCTCACCTCCATCAAATTTTTTTCTTCGCCCTCTTCCGATTTCACCCCGGCTCTCATCATTTTCTCCCGCGACCCTTCTCTCCCTATCCACTTCCACGTTGCCCGACCCCAACCAACTCCTGCAGATTGGATCGCCCTACACAGCGACGCGATCCCTGGGTGGGTAGCCGCCGCTCAATCACAAATTTTCTCCTTCAAAGTCTTCGAGTCGTCACACGCATTCGAACGCATCTTCGATAGCATCCCTCGATTTCTTCAGCCGGGTAGGGTCAGAGATGACTTCCTCGGGAAGGTGTGGACAGCCTCGTGGCCGAGGCTGGCGATGGAAGAGGATGAGGGACCGAGGATGAGAGCGGGCGAGGTTCTCCTATGTCTGGAGCAAGATCCTATATGGACAGAGTGGGGGGAGGGGGAGATTGTGTCGCTCAAGTATCCTCACATCTTTGGCGGTCGGGAAGTACATATCAGGAGGGCGTTCGTTTTGCCGGCTCCTCAACAGTTGTTTCCGGAATGGTGTCTGAAGGAGGAAGAGGGTCAGGAAAGCTCCGATGACTCGGATCTTTCCTTTCAGTGTCAGCCGAGTATCTCCGACGAGGTTGAAGCTCCGAGCGACGAAGACCAGTCAAGGACGCCAGGTCGAGACGCCACCTCTCCGACTCCATACCCGTTCGACCTTCGCCGGTACTGGACGGGACAGATCCCTCCCTCAGCGTTCTACCTCACGCCTCCTCCGGAATCAGAATTGTCCTCCTCGCGTCGCTCCAGCATCGACTCGGGCGACTCTAACTTCGTTTCACTTCCTGTCACGCCCTTGACGTTCCGTTCCCCCTCGCCACCACCTCTCCCATCGCACGATTTGGACTACATGGGCAAGCTGGAAGATTTCATTCCTTCCTCACCAGATGATTTGCCCTCGGCTGAGTTTGATTACTCGCTCAATATCGCGGTGGCATTTAGGTTGCTCACAGGCGAGGAGGGTTAGAATCCTCGTTCGGTTCCCCGGCATGTGATACTCCTTCTCATCCCCCGAATGTTCTGCTACTCCTATCCCGAATTGTATCGTCCTCGTCTGTTAGCTCGCCCGCATAACATCATCTACACCTACTCGCATCTCATCTCCTGCTTTCTGTTTTATACCTCCTTTTTCGCCTAAACATGTGCCGAAATCCCACTCCGATAATTCTTCGCTTCCTTCAGGTTCAACTGAAGCAGCTCTAGTCCAAAAAAAAATCAAGAGATCCTTACCTGGCTCAAGTTCAACACAACCGATTTTGGTGGCGTTTGTAGCAGCGCAGGTGTCAAGCAGAAAATTTGTGGTCGACTTTGTACTTGGTGTGCGAGGAGAAACCTTCGCTCCGGAACCTCAGTCTTCATCAAAGCATACTTGCCAGTGCAAGTTGAAAAGGAAAATTACAACGCGGGTCATGAAGGCAAGGGTAATCTGTCAACGGGGCGTTTCGTTTGCGCGATCGTCGTGGTGTTCTCCCAGCCCACTGTCTGCTCCAACCAGTCCCCCACATCCTCGAGTTCCTTCCGGTTCCAGTAATGCTCCATCCCAGGATACGTCTTCATCGTGACGTTTGGCATTGCCAGGTCGTCACGAAGCATGGCAACACTTTTCTCAGCGTTCTGCACTCTAGGTACACGACGAATAAGAACAACATGCAGTCAGCGCTCTGCTTTCTCATAGAAATTCTGAGAGCGGCTCTCACGTGAGGAACGGATCTCCAGCGCCGTGTCCCCAGAAAATCGGTGTATCTACGCCTGCGTATTCCACCTGCGGGCCAAATGAGGTTAGGATACCAGAAAGAGCTTATATTCTATAAATCTTCCTCACGGTGTTGAGGTAAGCTTTCATCGGAAGGTATCCAGACAGCACTATTGCGGCCTCTAGCGGGACGACCGCGGTCAGCGCGACGAGAAGACTGATTACACTCCCTGATCATGAATAATCAGTAGGCATCCTTCCTCTGACGGAGATCTAGCTTTGTATTTATCTCACCTTGACTGAACCCTCCCACAACTATCCTTGGTATCCTACCTGCCTTGACCAGCCGCGAACGCTCGACTTCGATCAGAGCATGGACCTCCCGAGTGCTCGACACCAGGCCAGCCACATCTTCGTCCTGATACAAGTTGCTGAAACTTGCAATGTCATACCACGCATGATATGGATCCCCTCCCCGCACAGTAATGTTTCGTATAGGCGCCTGCGGAGCTACCCTAGCGCAATGGCGTGCGCGTAAAGTCCGGTTGTCAGTCGTCTTGCTTTGCTACCGCTGCGCCCTTGACGATTGTTTCGACTCACCATCTGACGTAAGGAAACCGATCAGAAAGACCATCCACGAAAGGTAGATGCGCCGGGACGTCTCCTAATCCATGTAACATGATGAAAGTGACTTCGTGCTGGTCCGGCTTCGCCTCCACGATGGCGAAGGTGGACGCTTCCAAGGCAGTTTTTGGTCGCAGGTGAAAGTCGGGGTGGGAGGAGTAATGAAGTGAGCTGTCCGTTGTTGTTAGGCCTCTCAGCGACCTAGTGGAAGGGACGAGATAAAGTCCGACCCCCGCGAGCGCTGCGAGGAGGAAGAACACTCGGTAGCTGGGAGAGGCGGCCGTTGGACTTGGAGCGAAGGACATGGGCGGATGAAGGGTGTGCAAAGAGGTATGAAAGTCGACTTGCTCCTTCGTCCCCTCCCCGCTTGGACTCCTGTGAGTCTCAGTGACAAAGGGTACCTGCGACGCACGCACGCCCCTTTTATTCCTTGTCGGCAAGGGTCGCTCCCTCGCCCACATTGGGTCCAGCATTATTCCTTCCACATTTTCTCGAACGTCCCTTTGACCAGGTATGAATCAGTTTCACCAAAGTGAAAGGGAGTCGAACGAATATTGTACCCCCTGAGGGCTCAGGCAGGCCTTTCATCTCATCTCTTGGTGAGCCAACGGCGCTCAAAGCTGCATAATTAGGCATCCTCCTCTGAGTTCGTCTGTTTGCCTCTTCATTCTCCTGCGAGGTCCAAAGGATCTTCCGAGTTCCTTTTGCGCACACAGAAGAGACATTAAATCCCTTATAACTTGCTCGCATCCTCCGCCTTACGAAGGACGTCGAGCAACGCTGATAGTCCAGCTTCTGCAAAAGCCAGCATGTTCCCGCCCCGATCCAACGCTTGACTAGATACATCGATAGTCTTTGTGGTAATGTTTCCACTCGAGACCACCGCAAGCGCACAATAGCCGGGTCCTCTAATTTCGGAACGATACCTGTCGGGCCTTGAAGGCCCTACGGGAGCCTACAGTTAGCGAGATTCATGACTCGAGCCAAAGATAGACGTTTACCGGCAACACCACTTTCTGCGATTCCGTATGTTACGGCCAAAGCGTCCCGGACGTTAGTTGCCAGCTTGGTGACGATCGCTTCGGTCGGTCCGCTGAATAGAGAGTTAGTCAGCTTGACTCCTCCACCCAGATCTAGCCTCTGAGCTCACTCGTAGCCGACCGTGTCTCCATCTGTCCAGCCTAGGAAGCTCTTGCGTGATGGAAGCGAGTAAGCAACTACTCCCCCTCCAAAGCAGCTCGATGTCCCGGGGACCGCGATGAGTGCACTACTCATCAAACCTCCAGCAGCAGTCTCTGCAATTGCGACAGTCTCCTGTCGCCGCGCGGGGCGTCAGTGTTTGTGGGGGTGCCCTATGGCGGCTAAGAACGCACGCGCCGACGGATGAGCAATTCGGCGACTTCTGTCGCGATCTGCTTGAGTGCTGGCGGTGGGAAGCTCATATCTGCGTGTGATCGCGGCGGAAAGGTGTGAGGGCGCGGTAGGCAAAATACCGAGGTCTAGGCCGAAGTGGGGCAAAGCAGTCTAGACAAGTCTAGGGAGCTTTTGGTCTTGAGCGGGAAGGGGGAAACTCGCAAAAAACTCATCACAAATATAGGATGACAGTACAATTAACAGCCCGAATATATGGTGTACTGAATGTCAAGAATCGCAGACCAGCAGCGATCATCAACCCATACTAGCTCGTCCCTGTCTAGTCCGTCTTGCAGTAGCGGACTTTGGTCAGCAAGTAAGCAAGGATGCAGAGTAGATGAGCCGCTCACCTCAAAATATTTTCCACCTCTTGGCGCCTTGCCGCTTTGCGATCATCTGGCGACGTAGAACCCGAAGAACCGTAGGACGGCGCGTCGGGCAAAGAAGGGTCCGGAGAGTGGTTTGGCATCGCTTCATTCGTGAGCCGCCTGCCACGGACCAGACTAAGGCCCGACCTGATTGCGCCAGCGACGCCAGAGGAGATATTGACGCTTCCAGTGCTGAGGCGTGGACGAGCAGCACGACCCGCCGCGGAAGTTTGGTAGCCACTGTGAATACTCCCGTCCTCCGTGCCGCTGTCGCTTACTTCTGGAAAGTTGATGCTGCTCGAAGAGAGAGTGTGGCGCCAGCTTTCGCGTTCTCTGTCACGCTCGCCCCTGCCAAGATCAATACCCAAGGCGTCTAGAGATGGGCGGTCTGCTACGCTGTGTGCTCGGAAGCCATTTGATCTAGGTGAAGCGTTGGAGTTGCGGGTTGGAGAGAAGCCGGCTGTTGCGCCGGTGAGGTCGAGAATTGGCTCAGGTAAGGCAGATGCGGAGCGAGGTAATCTGTTGCTGCTCGGCGTAGGTGGTCGAACAGTAGCAGAAGAATTTGCCTGTGGTGGAAAGTACGTCAGTAAAATTGGAAACTTTGAGGATGAGAGGGCTGCGTACGGAAGACTTGCTCCTCCGAATCCCGTTTGATACTACTTGAGGCTCGTCGGACGAATTGGGAAGTGGGAGCCCGTTGGCGGATCTTGAAGGTGTAGAAGGGCGTTCGCACCCACTCAGCGGAGAACGAATAGCGGTCATGTCCCTCCTTCCACCTCCCGCTGGAGTTGGCGACTCATTGCCGGCGAAGGGCGACCTCGGACTCCTCATCGACGAAAATGACTGAGTTGTTCTCCTCGTCGGAATGTCAGGCTCATCCAATGGATCACGTAGGCGGGCTGTAGTCAAAGGTCGAACGGCTGACATCGAGACAGTGGCGCCCTCGAACGGACTGGACGTCGCAGGGCGTTTCGGCGACAAGACTTGCATTGGTGCGCGAAAGGCGGCACGACTCGCAGGACGGGTGTTGACTTCGGTACCATCGCGTCGAAGCTTGTCGCGCTCTCGTTCGACCCGAGTGAAAGCGATCAAGCCTTCCGTCAAGCTCCTGATCTGATCATCACTCGTGCGAAGAAGTAGATTGACGCTCTTCTCGAATTGAGGGAATCCAGCTGATGCCGACGAGCGACTCGACTCGTCCAGCGCCGCCTCGATTTGCGCCTCGGTCGAAGCTGATATCAGGGCGCGCAGGCCAGCGTTGAGTTTTGTCGTTGACGAGACCATGGAGCCCATACGCTTGACAAGCTCGATTGAGTCGGGAGCCATGCTGTCTCGTCCTTCAGTGGGCGTGAAGTGTGCATCAAAGTACTCGTAGGCCTGATAGAGAAGTTTGTGATGTTCGCTCCCTTGGGCAGTGGGCATCTGACCAGTTCGACTGGACTCCGGACGGTAGATAGGTCCAACAGCCGACTTTGACCGTGTGATGGTCGAAGACAATGGCGGAGTGGCGCGTCCTTCTGTGGCGGATGACTTGCGGCGGCGAACGCTGTCGGAGTCATACCGCCCACCAAGCTTTCCTGGGGCAGTGTGCGGCTGTTGGCCTACTTCAGCGAGGTCGTCTGGCGTGATTCCTGATCCGGTGAGAAGGTCGTTGATAGCACGAATCGTTCGGTCGCGCTCGAGAGGGGTCTGTGGAACATTAGGTGTAACCTCACGGCTTGATCGAGCGTCACCACTGCTGCCGGAAGCCCGAGACCTAGTACTGCTCTGCTGAAGTCCCCGGTCTATGCGGAAGAGTTTGAGCATGAGTAAGGTGTTGAGGGCGCAAGAAAGGAGGACATACATTCGGAAAGCCAGGCGTCCGAGCCGATCTCAGCCCCGCGGGAACGCTCCCTGCGGTCGTACGCCTCGCTTGAGAATCGAGTGCCAGCGCTTGTGGGAGAGGTAACTCGAGTGGTTCCCGAAGACTGTCTGCGCCTCTCATCCTCGAGGGTTCGAAGGCCTCTTTGGAATACTGCACGAAAATTAAGGTTCAACGCAAATCCAGGGGAAAAATGAAATTCACGATGTACCATCATCTCGGTCTGTTTTGGGACTTTCAGACGCTGACAATGCAGTACCAAGGCTGAGCGTCCTCAAACGAGATAACGAGCGCTGCCGAGCCACACTAGCAGCCTCTCGACTCTCTCGACTCTCGCGTTCCTCCGCCCCATGATGATACGGAAGGACCCCGCTCCCTGTACTCCCACTTCCTCCACTCCCTTTCTTTCCTCGAGTAAAAGAATTTGGGCGACCACGCCTCGCATCACTTGGCAACCCAGCGGAACCCGGTCTGCGAGTGGCGACGTCGCTTTGTCCCGAATTACTCGTTCGCTCCGATTGAGCATCCCATTGTCTTGAAGACCGAATATCTGCCCTTGAAGGCGAGGTTACGGATCCTCCGCGACCAGTAAAAGAGAGGGGTGAAGTCGCTCGGTCGCGATCCCTAAAGGCAGGTGAGGTGACTCGCGGAGAGTTTAGTCGTGGTGATCCAGCACGAGGAGATGGACTGGCTCCAGTACGAATCGGTCGAGGGACAGGATTCCTCGTTGTGGTTGGTGATGAGTTGGTTTGAACGAACTCGAAAGGGAGAGAAGGTCGCGACCTCAACGTTGACGACGCCTGACTGGTCTCGCGTCGACGCGAAGCATCGGGGTCCCTCGTCGAGGCATCACTTTGGGCGAGTGCCGCCTCAAAACGTTCTCTAGACGATAGCTTGCGCAAGCTTCTCGCGATTTCGCGATCACGCTCCTTGGTGTCTCCCATGCTCGTCGAAGCTCGTTTATCGTACTCGCGATCGAGCCAATCAGACTTTGCCAACCGAGCAGTCTCGTGAGCCGGATAACTAGACATGGACGAGTAGGACCTATCCGGTGGTTCCTCTGAGTCTCTTGCCCATCTTGACGACGACCCACTTCGGCCAATGTCTACGCTGTTGGCCCCCCCGCCTCCGGTACGCCCCAACGTTCGAACTCGCCTCGCTCGCTCTGATTCACCAGCCACCTCGTCTCCAAGTTTTCCAACAGTAGCACTGCGTCTTCGAAGGCTTGTTGGAGTCCCACCATTTGACCCAAACTCGTCTGTCGAGGTGCGAGGACGATCACGCCGTTCCGAAATTGGCGAGTCGACAAAGGTGGCTGATTTTGTTCTGGTGGGTTCATCTGCAGTCGGTGTTGATGAGCGGAGAGTGCTGAAAGTAGTGGAGCGGCGGATGGTATCTGGACGTTTTCGAGGGGAGGTGCCGTCGTCGTTTGACGTATGTGAGGGTGGAGGGGAATCCAGAGGAAGGGTACTCGAGTTGATGCCATCGAGTATCTGTGCAAGTCCAGACATTCGTAATCAGCTTGAGTACACGCCCGTTCTCTCCGAACAACCTTGCAGCCGTACCCTTTGGTTCCTCTCCTTTGCTTCGGTAGCTCTCCTAGCTCTTCTGGCTCTCTTTGCATCCAATTCGTCTCCTGACCCCGAACCAGATCTTTCGCGCTCCCTCTCCTTGCCTTTAATCATCGCAGGTGAATCCGGATCATCTGAGAGATGCCTCAGCGTCGGAGCGTCACTTTCGCTCGTGCTCGAATTTGGGTCCGGGGAAAGATGTGAAGGCGAAGCAAGGTTGTGGGAGGAATAGCTGCGATGATTTGATGAAACGAGATTGAGGGGTTCGATAGAGGAGGAGGGGCTTGCGCGAAAGCTCTCGGAGCGTCGGACAGTGGGGGAAATGGTGCGTCGAGAAGAGTCGGCCAAAGTGGTTCCGGTGGAAGAGTTGGATTGAAGAGAGTACCTTTTTCCATTGCTAGATCTTGGACTACCTCCTGCGACGGTAGGGGATGACTTTTCGATAGTTGGGACTTGAAACCGTCGCATTGTTGGGGTTGAAATGGCGTCGGATCCTGCTCGCTTTCTTGGGGGTGCGCCGGAAGAGCCAATGCTTCCACTCTGGCTCCCACTGTTAGCGCCGGTGAGACCACTTCCGTTGCTCATTCCGTCGCTCGCCGTCGCAGGCGGACTCGGGAGCTGTCCCTGTCCTCTCGAGAAGTCGGGGCTAAACTCTCGGGAGTTGCTGATGAGTCCACTTGTAGTGCCGACGCCTCCTCGTAATCCGACTTGGGTTGTCGAATTTAGGAACCGCGAAGTGGCTGGGTTTGCGAGAGAGGGGGAGACGCGATTCAGGAGAGAGGAAGCACGGTGTCGGTTTGCGGCGGAGAATGAGGTAGTCGAAGAAGAAGGAGGTGCAGAAGGAGTTGTTTTATTTGCTGATGTTTGGCTGGTGGTTGATAAGATTGGTCTGCCGCCGGAGCTGCGCCGTCTCAGAGTCTGGCTTGTTGACCTCTCGTCTGCGTCCGCGCCAACTGTTCTGCTCCTACTGAGGCCTTCGAAGTTATTCGCGCCTGCTGCTGGTGATTCGTATGCCCAGTCTGCCGAGTTTCTGATGGAATGGGCTGGGGATCTTGACTTGAAGGGGGAGGCGGTTGGACTCGAGTCTGAAGATGATGAAGTGGAGAAGTCGCTGAGATGTCGAGAATGCTGTCGTGGTGGTGGCGGAGGGAGTGGTGGAGGCGATTCAGGACTCGAATATCGGTTGGTGGCCATTGCAAGATGCGGGGCTCATTGAGTGCCTTGGGGACGCGATGGGGTCAGTCCTCACTTCTGACGAGCGTAATGCACGCGATCCCTTGTCCTTGAACCATTTCACCCTGCTCTCCTGACCCTGAAAAACAGTGTCCCTCCGCTCCGACGCGCCAACCGCCACCCCGTACCGCCGTCGCTGAATCTGCATCTTGCACCCTCCCTGTCTTTACCGGGAAGTCGGTCACTCACCTGCACGGGCAGCTATTTACAGGGGTGTACCAGAAAGCAAGTTGGACAGCGTTAAAGTTTCGTTTTCGGGTGTAAGATATGTGGGTTGTCGTCGAGTCGTCGAAGGTCGTGAAGTGGTTGCTCTGGTTGCGAGCGCGGCTGCCGGGTGAATGCAGCTCGGCGGAGGATTGCGCGGTGTGTCGTGGGCTCAGTCAATCGCAAAAGGCGCGGATGTTACCTACGCTGGCTGGTGGAGAGGTGCAAACGCTGACAGCGACAAATCAGAGCGACTTGTAGGAAGGAAAGGGGTCGGTCACCCTACTCATTTGGTCGTAGCTCCTCTTCTCTATCACTGTTCCACTGCTATTCCACCCTGACTGCTCATTATCAAACCCACAACGCCCCGAATGCCAACCCACAGCTGCTCCATGGCACCATCTCCTCTTCAAAGCCGCCTTGGCTCGTCTAAACGTCAGGTCTTGACATGTTGACACCTCTATCTTCTCACGACATCCCGGCTTCCTCCTCCTCCCGCCCTGGCGTTCTTCCGGCATCTCATGGATCGCAAGGCTTTATCGAAAGGGAGCTGGCCTGCTTATACGCCCCCACCGCGTCACCTGGTGAACATTTCCCCAACACATCCATTCAAACGTGCTAGCGACAACAACGAAATGCGGCTCGCCACGCGCCAGCTTCTTCAGACATCAGAATGACGTGTCCGTCCTCGTCGACCGCCCGTCGCACTTGCGCATACCCCAGCTTTTCTTCGGGACTTACTGCTCCGCCGACATCGGGGGCTGGCGGCGTTTGTCTGGAGCGGGGCTTGAGGGATTGTGTCCGGGGCTTTGAAGTCGACGAGAAGATCTGCGGTCAAGTACAAGCAGGAATGCCGCTGGGTCGCCGGATTTGAATAAGCATCGCGAGATATCTCCCCCCTCAAGCCAGGCGATGCGCGAGCGGCGAGGTGCGTCCAGTCCGTTGTGCTTCACCAGAACGTACTGGATCCCTTCTCTTGCCAACAGTAAAGACTTGACTCTTCACCGAAATTTTGTATGTCTTGGTCTCTTGCGTGATCAGGCTTGATGCATTGATGAAGCAACGCCCTCGCTGAGATTGGCCTGTCGCGTCCCACGCCTCCCCAGGTATCGGCGGGATACCGTATCGGACACAAGCGGTTCTCTGATCCTGCAATCATGCAGCAATCGGACAAAGCGGACGCTCCTCTTTCGGCAATCGCACACGGCCAGACCGCCGAGGAATCCGCGTGCCTTCTATCGGCTCGTTGCCTCCCCCCGTTCATCATCTCCCTCTCTCCCTCTCCCTCTCCCTCCTTCTTTACCTTCCTCCACCTCCTCTCTTCCAAAAGCCCAATCGACATGCCGTCGATCTCCCGAGCTCTCCGCTCCCCGCTCGCCTTCCTCAGCGCCGGTCTCCTTCTCGCTTCCTCCGTCACAGCCGCGCCTCTCGAGCTTGAAGTCGCTCGTCGTTCAACATCTAATGGGCCAATTGCACCACGAGTCATGATCATCTCCATGGTGAGTACTCTTTTTGATTCACCTGTACTTATCTCATTGGAAGTCAACTGACTCCTTTTTCAATCCGCGCAGTTCTCTCCGGAAAGAAACGTCTGGTTGGAGAACCTAGACTTCACCAAAAATGTCACAGTTCCAGGATTGTCTCCACTGTTCCCCGAGATTGCCTGCTTGGAGGACGAGTACGTTTGCATTATGAGTAAGCTCCTTCAATTTCCTTGCTGGAAACTTCCCGGTAGCTGATTGTGAGGGTGCTTGCAGCCACCGGTGAGGCGGAAATCAACGCGGCCACTTCGACAATGGCGATGGTCCTCTCCCCTAAGTTCGACTTGACCAAGACTTACTTCCTCATCGCTGGAATTGCTGGTGTCAACCCTTATTATGGCACGCTTGGTACCGCTGCCTTCGCGAGATTTGCTATTCAGGTTGCCCTGCAGGTACGCGATCTTTCTCCAAGATCGGCGCATCAGCTCAGCTCATCAATTTTCGTTCACGCGTGATCCTCGTCAATCTGTTTCTTTGACGTTGCGTTTTTCAGTACGAGCTCGACGCCCGCCAGATCCCCTCCAACTGGACTACAGGCTACTGGCCTCTCAGCACTTCTCAGCCAGGAGAGTACCCGACTGAGTGGTGTAAGCTAGCGACACGAAAGTCCGTACAAGCTAAGCTGACCACAGGTCCGATCCGCAGACGGCACCGAGCTCTTCGAGGTCTCGACGCCCCTCCTCGCCCGAGTCATGAACATCACTCGGGACCTTACTCTCAACGACTCTGCGACTGCGATTTCTTACCGCTCAAAGTTCGATTATGCGCCTGCCAACCTCCCGCCTGTTGTCACGCAATGCGACGTTGCGACCTCAGATGTCTATTATGCGGGGAACCTCCTCAGCGAGTCCTTTGGAAACTTCACTGAGCTCCTTACGAACGGAACTGGAAAGTGTATGTGGCTCTTGTGACGCTTCATGCGCCCAGTAGCTAACCTTCAACTCACTTCTAGACTGCACCACTGCTCAAGGTCAGTAATCATTTGCTTAAGTGAATGGGCCTGAGACTGATTAGATGATTTGCTGTGACATCAGAGGACAACGCTACTCTTGAGGCCCTCGTACGAGGTAAGCCCCGCTGCCGTATTTCCTCTCAAACCGTACTGACAGGTTGCCCACCTTCTAGCCACTAAGGCCGGTCTCGCGGACTACTCCCGCGCCATTGTTCTTCGCACAGCTTCCGACTTCGATAGAGCTCCCCCTCCATCCGCCAACCTCACCGCATACGAGGCATTTGAGGCTTCTCAAGGTGGCTTCACCCCGGCAATTGCCAACCTATTCATTGTCGGATGGCCAGTCGTCAAGTACGTATCAAATTCCATTCAGCGTTACCAGACTACAAGAGCTGATTAGGTTTTGGTAGGGAAATCGCGTATGACTGGCCTGCTTGGGTCGACGGCACACCGACGCAGAACGTCAACTCGACGGAGGCGCCCTCTTTCTACGGGGATGTCTTTGGTACTCTCCTCGATGCTTGATAGGAGGGCGAGAAGAACTTTGGAGAGTTTGAAGTCTGAAAATGTGACACGTTGGGGATGCGCTCGAAAATTCTACACTCGTTAAAGAATCATGAGAGTCCAGCACAGAGCTGGAGGGGCAAGGAGCGAGGGTTTCTTCAGCTCGCTGATTTGGGGAAGTGAAGACTTATTATTTTGTAAGTGGCTAGTGAACGGACTACCGTTTTCTTTTTGGTACATTCGTGGATATCCGCAGGCTGATCCTCAGAGATACGTACTGCCTTTATCCGTCGCGCCAGATTGCGCCAGAGGCTCGTTACTGCCGAACGCTTGACTTGCCAATGCGGAAACAAAACATCTGACAAAAAAGACCAAGTATTTTCGGTTTCAAATGGGGTGGTTTGCTGAACCGATCCTGACCAAGTTGACATAGCCTACCCATTGATGTCGCTCTCCTTGGGAATCCAACCTTTGTCCTTGTCAGACTTGGGGCCAATCCTCCAGTCGTGTGGCTTTGGACGTTTTCCCCCGCCCATCGAAGGGCCCATTCCCCACTTGGGATCCGGCTTACTGTGGCCAAACTTAAATGCTGGATCACGCTCCATTTTATTCGTAAGGTGGGACACTCCGTCAGCCCGGGTGAGTCCGATGGTCTGTGTCATGCTAGGGTACAAGAACAATCAGTACTCGAATCTGAAAAAACTCCTCTTGAATTTTCTCGTTCACAAACATTCTGAACCTGATGCGCTCCTTCTCATCGTGGGGCTCCGGGCGTGCAGAGAGTACGAAGCTCATGGAATAGGCAGCCGCATATGGTGCACCGTCATGGGGATGGGCCTGGCATTGAAGAAGTCAGCTCACATCCACTTATGTATTATATGCTTTGTGCGCACCATCCCGTTTCCCGTGATCTGGAGCAGCGAGCATGCCTCTTTCCCGGACGTCAGCCTGTCTTGTCCCCACTCGCTGGCAAAAGTAAGGAACTCGAAATCAGAGATCCGATCCAGCTGTTCACAGGAGCCGTGAGCATAATGTGGGAACTAGTATCGGGCTGGCTGACCGTAAGTGCGGCTAAAATTTCTTTGCCCTCGTAACCTCTCGGTTCGTGTTCAGGCGGAATTCCGACCGAGACAATAAGTGTAGATTCCGCGTCCTGAAAGCGAAATAAATATCAGTCACTTCTTAGACACAGCAAGAAGACCTCAAGGCCAACGTAGAAACGGTCCAAGGGAAAAGGTGCTTGCGGCTTCCCTTGAAGGGCTTCGAAGTACTGATCAATGAACTGCACCACAACACTGTCAGCAGAGAAATTTGACAAGGGCTCCTCAAGCTGGAAGCTTACATATTGGATGTATTGAGCCTGCGTAGCTGTCAGTAAAGATGTGAAATGAGCTAGCACTGTGAACATACATTTTCTTCGGCGTCGCGTCGGGAGCCCTTCTCTGTGAAAGGACCGCGATCATCCCTCCAGCAGAGGATTTTGTAGCCCGACGTGGCCTTGTGCTCCTTGTATTGATACGCAAACCTTGCTCCACCCTAAGCGGAAAACATGGTTTTGTCAGCGCTTAGTCGGACGACGTGAAATGGAGATCCCCTACCAAGTGCGGAGCTGTCACTCCAAGTAACCACCCTCCCTCATACTCCTGAGCCGAGTCAACCTGGCCAAGTGCGTGATACAAAAGCTTGCCGTCTTTCTCATAGCCCTATTTGGGAATTGATTTAGTATAGTATAGGAAAATTTTCACGTGGCCGACGTCTCACTCCGACGATTGGCTGGTGACCGTCAGGAGTCTGCGATATTGGGTGTCAATCCGGGGTCGCGTCGAGTACCTAAATCCTTACGTATCCATGTGTAGCAGGAATCCACTCCATGTCATCATCAAAGTATGTCATGAAATCATACTTTCCCTGTGATCAAGCTTGGTTGTCAGGAGGCAGACTTTTGAGGCCAAAAGAAGGAAGCCTCACACCGCTGGGAACTTGATAGCATTGTTCTGGAGATGTGAAAAGAGTGTGAGCTGCAACTTGACAAAGCGTAGGGTTCCCTTTACCTTCGAACGTTGCGTAGACCTGGCCATCTTCAAGGATTCGACCCGGGTGAACGCTATCCTTCAATATGACCTGGTTCACAAACGTCAGGTTTCACCCCAATTAACAAGCAAAAGAAGTCCATACGCTTCCCACGAAGGACTTAAGCCCGGATTTGGTAGCACTGCCGGTGTGAGAGCCAAACTGGTGCGAAGCCGGCACTCCGGTGGAGGTGTCGCAATGGATGCGATGTCCCGAGAGTCTAGGAGCGTTGTGATGGTTGTAGTTGGGCTCGTATTGCTGCGACATATGGATGCTGAAGATCGTTGAATTGAAAGAGATGGCGTTGGCCCACCGCCCTTTTAACATTCCGCAACAGTCTCGGGTTTCCGACAACATTCTTTCCTGCGAGGCGGGTTCGCGCTATATCGGAGGAACAAGGTTATATGGCGGAAAGCCGTCGGAGGCTCCCTGTCAAGTGAATGTCGAGCAGGCTTGACTTCCTTTGCGACACTCGCTCGACGAAGGAAAGGCTCTGGACTCTGATGCGTGAGTTTGATTCAAATAAAATGCAAATCCGTACTCAAAGGGAAGCTAGAACGCAGTCTGCGTGCGGAAAGCTGAGAAGAGAAGATTTGGCCCCTAAGCTAGGACTGACCGCCTCCTCTGCTGTGGACACTTCCCTTCCACCTTTAAGGCCGTGCGAGCCCAGGATTCTGCAGGATGTCTCTCAC
>JASZXU010000661.1:3821-16305 GCA_035521515.1 Phenoliferia sp. Uapishka_3 | reverse complement strand
AACTCAACTCAACTCAACTCAACTCAACTCAACTCAACTCAACTCAACTCAACCCTAGGCTTGAATAGGCTTGAATACGGACGAAAAGAGAATACGAGCGAGACTAAGGGCACCAGGGACACAAGCCAGATCGATTTCACTGAACAATGCGCCCCTTCCGACTCCTTACCTTTTATCTAGAGTCCTGGCGTATAGCTGACAGTATCATTGTATTCCCAACAGATTCCTTTCGTCCCTCAGACATGATAGTACATGGGCAACTAATTGGGACTGATGACGGACGCCTTGCGGTGGCGAAGAATCTCGGGGATCTTTCCACTAGGTCATTCCCAATTGGAGATACTGACGCTTCCTCCCAATGCTTGCTAGATGCTTATAATGGTTCCACACCCAACAAAAAACCGGAATCCTGTTGCTCTGTCACCTGCACCTCTTTCACGCCCATCGGAGTTCTTGTTACATTATGTGTAATCGTTACTAATTCTTTCTCCGAAATTTCTCTCCACAGGTCCCACTCTGCCTCTCCGACTTGCCACCTAACCTTACCAGGCGCAATTACGGACGGTATGATTAGCCAAACCCAAACAATACCCCAAACCAACCCTACAAATTTGAACTTATGCTCCTCCCTCGAAAACTTACTCCCACTAACCCCTTTGGTTACCTGGCCTAATACTACCTGTCTCTCAAACCCTCGCCCTTCGATGAATACAAATAAAAAATCTAATTTCACTGCGACCTGTCTGCCTGATAATACTGACCTCTTTCCCGTCAGCTCTCTGCTTACCCTATCAGTTTTCTTAAATCTTCCCTTACGTTTCATCTTGGTCATTCCCGAAGTACATAGCCTCATTAACTCCGACCGACCGACTATAGCTGACAATTTTGTACGGCGCCTTTGTGACCCCTATGTTGCTGACATTCTCGGTTTCGCCACTTTGTTTGTCTTTTATGATCTACGACCCCCATCCCCACACTTTCTTTCCCCTCTCTATTCTCTATTCTCTATTCTCTATTCTCCCATCATGGACACTGCAGCGGACTATCTCGTCTCCATCGCCTTAAAATCGGCAATGTTCCTCCAGTGTGGGAACCTCCAGTTGGACACTTTTGATCGCAGAGTCTGCCACGTTCTGTTCGACTTCCTGCTGGAAACCAATACCCCACACTCTCCATTGATCGGAACCTACTATTACCGCAAACATCTACGAAGTGAGCACACTCACGCTGGTAGTGAATTTCGGAACATGAGCCGCCGGTACGACTGGGTGATAACCAACTACACGGACCACATTAATTTCTTTGACTCCAGTATTACAAGGCTTCGAGGAATGAACTTTACTCGTCCCGCGAACGAAGCAACTCTTTGCCTTGCGGCTTTGCGTATGGTCAACGAAATTATGAGCCTGCTACACGTTCGAATTGGGGAAGCCTTGCGACAAATCAAAGAGCTCCATGCCGATTTGGTTCAACAATTCTCCCAGGATCCTCTATTCTTTGGTGCCAGCAACCTCATCGACAACGAAATCGAGCAGGCTAGTCAACTGCAAGCCCGCCTCATGGAAAGAATGGAATGGATTGAAGGCGCTATTCATGCGAAAGTAGGCCCCTCCCATCACACATATTACATACACCTGATCAAATATTCTAACACTTTGGCCTATAGCAATATACTAAAGTACCAGCACAAGAAACCCTTCTGGATAGTGTGCTCTCCCCCCTTTGAAGCCTTTCCTCCTGTTATTTTTGTTACCCCTGTAGCCACTAGGATTAGCAGCTACCTTTTGTTCGGTACCAAAACACGTTGTAATAAACTTGCCCCCCTACGATGTCTGCTGCTCACCATGCTACCTTACGATTTTTTACGAAGGAGTTTACTGGGACCCCTGTTCTATTACTCAAAAAAGGATTACGAAACAAACATGACCACGACACTCGGCCTAAAGAAAATCCGATCGGAGATTTTGGAACCCGAAGATGAGTCACTACAGCGTCCAATCCCAAATTTATTTGCTTCCCACGCGCTTCACTCTGCTAGAACCAACTTCCCCAGCCTTGAACCCACGTCTACAACCATGCCAGACTGCCTCGACTCCCTTCCACTACAGTCGGAACCTACGTCAATCATCCAGTACACCACTATTACCCACCAGAAGCTCGCATTCGCCACTTTCTCGATGTCGGCACACTGCACCTACCTTCTTACTTGCGCTTATCAACGCCTCTTAGAAATCGCCGACATAACCTCAGCCTCGTCGACATTCAAAAAGCTTATTACGGTGGCTAAAGACAGCCTTATATCAAAAAACGAAAAAACAGGAACGGATATTGATACCTGGGAAGCCGGGTGCGTACCCTCACGACTACAAACATCAGACTTTCCGGAAACTAATTTCACAACGACACCTAATTTGTTCTCTCCTAGGATTAACCTCTCGCTTTGGACGAGCACTTCAATTCCCACCGAACAGAAAATAACCTTCGCCGAAGCCGAACAAGCTACTGTCCAAATGACAGCTCTGTCCTTGGGAATGGCAGTCCAAAATGCCCAAACGACCTGCGAGACGATAGCCCACCTCTACCAACTACTTCAAGACAATTTCGACAGCAGCTTCGTGCTTACATCCATGATTACGCCGGATGCCAGCAATAGGATTCACAGAACGATGGAATCGGTTGGGGCTTTGCTAAAGGAAACCAGACGTGTCCATCAAATCATTACCCTTAACAAAGAAAGGTTAATGGGAGCCCTCACGGTAAGCCCTGTATTGGCATCAGACAATCGCGAGCGATATACTGACCACCTCCCCTCCAGCTTGACCGCCGAGCCATGGTTGAAAGCGCGGTGCGCTCCCTTCGGTTTGTTCAAACGACCTGAACCAGCAGGGTCACACTGTAAATGCCTTACAGCCTATGTAGTTTCTTACCCTTCCCTTAACCTTACCATTAGTCCCCCCTCGTTGGTAACCATGCCTGTTTCCTCTAAACATTTATGTACAACCACCTACCACTCGTCCCTTTCCCTTTCCCTTTCCCATTCCCTTTCCCTTTCTTTATATATATCCCCCTTAAAGGTTCCCTCCTGCAACACAGGACCAGCAGCCCCGTACCATGAAAACCCAACAAATCTTGCAACCGAATCTGTAAAAAATTTCTCCCCTGCCCCCACCAGCGCGCACAGTACTTTGAACCTCGAGCCCCCTGCGCATCGACTCATAATGGATCGCGTAAAGATGCTTCGTAATAAGCCATCTACTTATTTATTTGCGCAATTAATTACTGCATATTTCCGAGTAGACTTTTCCTTCACTGGGCAATGTGACTCATTTCTCACCCTGCACTCATCCACAGCCAGCATGGAAAACACCAGCACCTTTCCTCCGATTTTCGACATCCATACAGCAACTATGATTTTCGCCTTCATCGCCTCTGCCAACCTGGTCACTATTCGCCAAGCAGCGGAACACCTTTTGGGCCAAATTGAGCTCGACGACGCCCAACCTGATGCCACCTTCGTTCAAAGGGACTGCGTTACGTCACTATACCAGGAAGCTAGAATTGCCTCAAATGCTCTAAACTCTCTACACCAACAGTCGTGGATAAGGTATGCGAATTTCCTTGGAAATACGCAAGCAGCCTGGCTAATATTTGGCGACAGGACTACGGATGCCCTAAACTTAAGGAACCCAGCCACTTCTTCCTACTATAGGCGAGCTAGTGATGGTACTGTACCCGCGATAGAAGCCGCACAGAAAGCACTTGAAGTTGTATTGGCCGAGCATGAAGCCCTCATTGCCGCAATCAACTCCAGTCGCTCGGCGATTCGACCAGTCTCCGCTACCGAGCACATTTACGCCACTGCCGTCCTTCTTCACCAGCTGTCTATGCTCCTGACTCCCCTCATATGCTTAACAGAGGATCTAAAAGAACGCGTAGATGACTTAGCATCCCTTTGCACAAGCACCAACATCACCAACGTGAGACCTCATCTTTTCCCTTACTCGTCGCCCACGCCATCACCTTACCTTTCTTTTTACAGAAACAAGCCTACAAAAATAGGCTTGAAGAACTCAGCGCTAGTGTTAGTGCAGCAAACAATGCTTATCGTAGCCTTTACCCTCTTTGATGTAATAAACTGGGACTTCGTGTTATGTACGCACAGTAAACACACTCCGAAACAATACCTCGGGGATGCCTTAATGACTCGTCAAATGGTTATTAAGCACCATAGCCCTGTCAACACATTGACGTCAGCTTACGACCTAACCTTGCGAAATGACAACAGCGCTTTGCAATCACTGCCAATGACTCGCAACCGCCATCGGTCTTCTTCTCTCATTCGCCCTCACTCCTTCCCTTCCTTCCCTTCCTCCTTTCTTCCTTCCTCATTCCCAACCTCCTCCTCCCGGCCCATACCTCCCATGGACGTCCAGCTAGTCAGAATACTAGTCACCCTCCATCACGAATTATTCTCGTTGCTCAGCAACGCTACCATCACACTCGCCACCATACGCGTACGCGCACATGCGGTCCTCCTTGAACTACCAATGGATACTTCATCAGCCCAATTTGTCAACACAAGCTATCTAGCCCTCAATAGGGGAATGAGCTGGGAGAGTGACAATAATTATATTACTCTCGAAAATTTTTACGAAACGTATGCAATTCCCTTCTGTATCAAACCACGACGTTTCATTCACAATTCTGCTTCCCGGAATAGTTGTCGACTATCACTTACTTTACTAGAAGCCCCCACAAATCCCGACCCTGCGGCATACAGCACCATTGAAACCCAGGCTTTGGGTGAGGTTAGAGGCGCGATAATGCTCTTTTGTGAAGACACGCGCGAACTCCATCAGCTACTCTCATCCTTTATTATAGACATACACCTTCATTTTCCGTATCAAGCAACGGAACATATCAGAACATTGGAACACCTCCTCAGCCTCCTTAACGGGATCTGTACATTACTGGACGGGAAAGAGGAAAATTTTTCCCACCCGACTGCAACCAACGTACGTCGTGTCGCTTTGCCGCTCACCTTTCGCCTTCCTAATCCAGAGCTACGCCCATCTCCTCTTATCAGGAAACACTCGTCTTGCATCGCCTTGCCCAACAAATGCGCCAGATCCGAAACGACGTCGCGATTGATGGTGCCGCCGAGATGCAGCGACGAGCCCTCGGCAGTGCAACCAATGGTGTTCATTGAAGACTTGAAACGGCTGTATGCTACCCATAGTACACTGTCTACTAGCTCTTGCTTCCAGTTCCTATTCCTATTCCACGCCCGCACACAACTACCTATCTTTCACCTTCCCCTTCTTCTCATGGCACACTTCGTTGAAAATAAAAAGTGGCATCCGCGCAAGAAAAAGAACCTGCAAAGACTGCGGACGTCCGTAACGGACACTCGGGAAAAGACCCTCCGTGGGCCACAAGTGTATGCCGCATCACAACTCGGCACCCGACCAATCCTTGTATGCCTCCCCAACGGAGCCTTCACACAGATAAGGCGCGTGAAAACGCCTGGAGGCACCATAACCTGGACACATACCTTAAGGAGAGTCACAATGCTTAAACCAATTTGGTCTCATTACCCACAATCGAGTTGCCCAAGTCCCGAACCTCTCTTTCCACTGCTTCGCACGCTCTGGTTACACATCGCTCTGGTACCCTTGCCCCCTCTAACCTTCCGTGCGACGACTTGGACCTACGAGTTTTATGAGCAACGAGAGATTATTGAAAGTACTATGTTTTCCTGTGTTCAGCGAACCGGCTTACACACGCATGCTCGATCGCAAAAACGGGGCGACCACTTCGCGGATCAACTACCCGGAACTAACAAACTTCCCCCACTTCCCAACGAAACTTGTCCCCCAACATTCCGGTCAACTCTTTCACACTCTGGCGCTTTCATTCATCTCAAGATGACAACGACACCTCCCCGCGATTTCGCTACAACAATCAGCGCCTACCATCAGGATGCCGGCCGACTCACCGCCATGGCTACCGTTACAATGGTGACTATTCGAATCTCTATGATCAACGTAATCGTCAACCTTCCCTCCAACGGATACCTCCCCCAAGTAATCGATTTCCTCGACACTCACATGTCTGTTATTGCCACCAACGCGCAAGACCACACCGAGGAAACCGTTCAAGCTATGGATACTCTGGCCCTCCGGTCGGTGCCTGTTTCTTCGTCATCCCATACTGTCCTTACTTCCCTTCCCGTTTCTAGCACAAATGAGCTGGTCAGCACAGTCCAGGACCACCCCATGTCGCCTAAACGTCAACTGCTTCACGAGCTGGAAGTCCTGTCCCTTGCTAGGATGGCCTATCAGTCGGCTTTAGATGATGCGATAGGAGGTCATCGACAGATACATCGTATTACTAGACAAATGGACCACCTATATCGAAGCCAGCAGCACCGCAACATTGCCCTTCCCTTCCGCACGAGACTTCTTGACCTCCTCCCGAGCATTCAACGAGTTCGCACAATGGTTTATGACCAACTCGTTGTCATTGATAGCACTATTGATTTCGTTCAGGTTTTCTCCCGCTCTCCTTCCCACATTCTACAACGTACTGAAGCCTTGCTCTACAACAGGATCAACACAACGCCACTCCTTCAGATCCCTAAGCACGAATTGTTAAGCCCTCACGAATGCTCCCCATCCCATATTCTATGGAGAAAGCCTCCCCCTCATGTCCCCTTTGCAAAGTCCTTTCCCTTCTCACTTTGCTGTACCAATTTCTGGCGCCGGAATATTACATTCCCTTTCCCACTTCTAGCCATGGTTTTTTCTCTCTTCCCTTGGACTTTTTGCGACTCTTCCTTGACTCGTTTGACTAAGCTCGGACATTGTAAGCTGACCGTCCTAAGCTTACGAATCATTGATAGGAAATTCCCTGCCCGAGATGACCCCCTATTTGCCTGGCCCTTCTCTCCAACCTGGCAACGCCCTGTTACAATGTTGTTCATACCTGCTACGATGCTACAGCAAACCCCCTTCGAGAAACTCCTCACACTACAGCAGGAAACCGCTGTCGCTGTCTCCACCACCGAAAAGGCCCTGCTGGACGTCAGAATTCGCCTGACTTTGCTTCTGCCCCAATTTCCTAGGAATGGTACCATTAAGGCGGCCGCCGGACAGTTACAGAAACTCTTTGCAGCAACTGAGACCAGCAAAGCTTTAGGAAAATTGGTCGTAAGGGAACTGCTTGCAACTGCAGAACAAACCATGAGGGATGAGCGGCCAAACAGCGAAGGCCGACACAAAGTCCGCACAACCCCCGAACTCAGCGCAAAGCCATCAGCAAAACTCGCCATCCAATTGTCGGTGGATAACATAGACGCCTATTTCACCACCATTACTGAGCTTCGCAATCAACTGCGATTATCCTCCGAACCCACCGTTCCACCCATACTTGAAGAGCTGGGCTCTCTTCTCCAGCACCTCTCCGACCTCCGTCGACCACTTCAAACGCACCTCGAAGAACCCACTAGCTTTATCAGGCATGAAATGGTACACCGGACCCTTTCCCTTTCACCATCCCTTGATGCTAACAAACTGTTTAATAGGAGACACAACAGTTGCTGGATGAGACGGCGTTGCGAACTCACTGTGTTCACCCTCGTAGCCCAGCTTGATTACTCTCATTCCCTACACGAACCATTTCTTAGCCTCTACTCTCTGGATGAAATCGGAAATGTCACATACCGGCACGAACTATATGGCTCCATTGCACTTCTGACCACACTACGTACAACAAGCGCGCCACCACCATCATGGGACAATTGGACCCCTGAAACTATGTCAATCTCAATATGCATCTCAGCCCGGGTTTATTTGAACGGCTCACATAAGTCCTCTTTACTCAACGATCAGCAAAACCAACAGCTGCGGAGACGGGTCCTCTCCCCCATGGCCCCACGAAATTCATCCAGCCTTGTTCAGTCGGTTTTCCTCCTTCATTTTCATTTTCACTTTCACTCTCACTCTCACTTTCACTTTTATTCCTTTCACTCTCATCTCCTACAATACCTTATCGCTACAATCCGCTGTCAACACTACTTTTTCCCACTTTCGTCTGACGGAAGTGTTCCCGTAGACTCAAGAATCTGCGCGTCCGAAACCGCGGCACTGATTTCATTCCAAAATAGTTGTTATGTGATTTTTCAGCCCGAAAGAAGACGTTTAGTCATCTCGGCTGACATCTGCGTACTTACCCTTGCCATTGGTCTTCACAAGTCTCATCCCTCGGATGCTTTACTTTTTGCCCCACAACACGTCCGAAGACCTCCTCCCCCACCTCTTCTTTTCCCATCTCCTCTTTTTCCCACTCCTCTTCGCTATCCTCTCCACATGAATCGACATACTTTTCTGGTCCGCATCGACATACATCAGCATGAAACGACAAGGCTTTGCCATGCAGCCATAACTACAGTCCTTGCCTGCCGAGTGAAAATGTACAATGCTGTCGCCAATCTTCCCTCCCACACAGAAACTTTCGAAGATTTTGTCTGCCAACAACTCTCTACTATACACCTCAATGCTGAAGATTGTGAAAAGGAGACCTCCCGACACATCAGTACTTTACAAGACCGGTACGTCCCATTTTTTACGTCACACTCGCTCAACACCCTGGTTTTCTTACGAAATTCTTTTCATACACGAAGCGCCAGCATGCTCCTTCTGCACCCTCCCCCCTTTACCTTCACATCACGCTCTTCCCAGCTTGATTTTGAACTCGGCATCCTTGAGCTGGCTCGACGAGCACACCAATCTGCCTGGCAGGACGTCATAGCATGCCATCACGAAGTCCATCGGCTCACTCATCGCATTGAAAACCTATATAAAGCGCGAAGTTTGAAGATGACAAAAACCGCCGCCATCAAGGCACTTCAGGACGTTCTCCCCTCGCTCGAAGCCGCCCGCGACTTACACCATGCTGAAATGTCGGCAGTTGACAATAGGATCGCTAGATTACAGGTAAATACCACTTTTTCACACATGATCATGCTTATTAAGACCAACAGCAGCTGCTCCAGACTGAGCGCAATAGCCTCTCCCTCGAAACGATTGCTGAAGACAGCGATTGAATACGACCAGTCTCAAATATACGTTCCCGTTCTTTTCTTTGCAATATCAATGCCACCTTTGTTCCCTGCCGTGTCGTGCAACCGTTTGTTACGCATCCAGCCACCCCCCAACTTTCGCGAACAGGCCGAGCTCCGCGCGAGCACACCCCAACGGTTTTTCCTTTCTCCCTTGCTTTCCCCCCGCTGCGTGTCTCCTTCCAACCCGGCTGCTACCATGATAAGCAAAGACCGCCAACAGACTATTACCGCCTACACCAACCTACATCATTTCACAATTGCTTTCCTAGCCCATTCCTCGGCGATCCTCACCTCACTCTCGAAACGCACCCAGCTTTTTATCAACAACCTTCCCCATATTCCATACTCGGGAAACCTGGTATTTTTCTCAGGATCTGCAGAATGCCTCAACAGTTGTATTAGGGATGAGGCAGGAAAGAGTGTGGTCGCCATGGAGGGACTTCGGACCGCGTATGTGACTCCCCCCCCTCCAACGAGCTTCGAATGTTTTCCCTTAACAGACATATTGACACTTTTCCTTCTCTCTCTCTCCTTCCCCCTCTTTCTCAGCATCATTGACGCCTTGCTCGTCGATGAGTCTGATCGAAGCGATTACGCCAGAGCTCACTTACCGACATGCGCGACAGCCGTCGACATGGTACAACAAATCATCGATTGTGAACGCGAATCGGCCGCAAGATACGAAAGTCACCTCAAGCATTTTACCGCCACTATTGAACAATCCTTTCCCAACTTTCCCGTCTCTCGGCTCAATTCTATTTCAACACAACTTACGACCATTCAGGCCTCGCTCCGGAAATGCATGCTGACACTGCTCCCGGATGATCTCTCGCTCGTACGATTAATGCCTACATCCAGAACGCTCGAACTTACTGCACTCTCTCTTTCTAGGCAACTTCGGTCATGGAGAACCTTATGGTGGAGTTCCGTGTGCTTCGGAAGACAGAGCAGGAGGAAGCGGCGCTGGACATACAATGTGCTGTTCAGGCCCGAACAGAAGGGGATTTTTAATATTAGTAACCTGCAAGCCTACTTCGTTACATACTTTGGAAATCTACCGGTTGTAAAGTTTCAAACCTGCCGACGACACCCGCGCACGGAAGTGATTTCCCCAACGAATTTCTTAGTGCATCACGGCTTCCCAACGTCTCTTTCCCTTTCCTTCTCGTATTCACAAATGTCGACGGAAGATCTTTTCGAAACACTCTTCATCATTATTAGCCATACGACGGCGTTTCTCAAGGATTCAGCAGCCGCACTCGCTTCCCTCTCCAAACAATGCCAGCTGGCGCTGCTCGAATTGCCCCAACGACCACCCTTTTTCCCTACTACCACTTTCTCCGCACGAACTTTGGATAGGATTCTAGCCAACGAAACGGACAGGCACAGCTACATTGTTAGCGGGCTTCGAACTGAGTACGTCTACCGCCATTCCCACGCCCGCTCTGGACGTACCCTCGTGACAACTTTTCGCGCCTACAGACTCCTCAAAGCCTTGCGGCACCCAAAGGAGGCTACATCCAATGCCGAACCCTTTGCCAGGGCCTTTGACATCGCTCGCGAAGCCATCGACCTCGAAATGGAAGCGACTTTGAACTGCCGCGAAGCTGTCAACCACGCCCTTACCGGTTTTCACCCTTTCCTTCCCACGGTGCGAGCACTGCGACAGATCTTACCGTCCTTCGATCGTGGAACACAAATCTGGACGAATCATCTACAAGGTTTTGAAACAGCCACAACGGTTCTTACCGTAAGTCTACCAATAAACGATGCCCGGACCAATACTTATGTCGACACATCCCCCCTTAGAAAATCAATCGTCTGGCCTTGCTATCTGGAGAAATACAGGTCTTTCGCATGGAAAGGGATGATGAGGCGAGTGCGGACGTCCAACGAGCAATCAGAAGTAGACCCTAAATACTCCAAACTTCTACCCGTTTGTACACCTGCTTTTCCTGAACAAATTTCAATGCAAATGGATTCTCATCTCTTTTTTCCGGTTCAAATTTCCACGCACAAAGCAAGGCGAGATGCACGAGAACCGAATACAAAATCTATCTTTCTTTCAACCGACACCGCCGCGTGCCTCGGCTCCGGCACGGTTCTAATCTCCGTTCTCCTCTCTTTCCCCAACTCAGCCCGTACCCTACCCGCTCCACCTATGAACAACACCACCCGTTTTCTCCACCTTCTCGATATCAATAGCAATTCGACATCTTTCGCCCATGCTTATACGACCATCTTTCCCCAAATATGCGACGCCGCGCACCGACTCGTCTCCGACATGCCGCTTAACGCACACGCTGGCTCAGCAAAAAACCAGGATATGTGCCTCCGAGACATACTTGCATTACAATCCCCAGCTACCGACCTCATTCCCGTACTCTCCGTCGCCCTCAACGACCAACTCCAACATTTGGAGCGTACCACACCCCCTCCTTCGCCCTCCTCGCAAGTCAAGATCCTCCACTCCTCAAAAAAGGCCCTCGATACAGCACTAAAGCACTACGAAACGCTCACTGCTACGCTTGAGGGATCTAGGAGGACGATGAGGGTCTCTACCTCAGCGGCAGCAGCAGATGCTTTTCAAAAACTTAAAGCTTTGCAAACCTTCGCGACGTCCGCGGAGACTATGTTGAGCGCCCGCGCAAAGGATGTCCTTTTGGTCCTCAATTCATCGGAGGTGGGTCCTTCTCGTAATTTTTTCTTTTTCCCCTTCTTTCTTTCTGAAACCCTCTCCTCTACCACCCTGCTCATTAGAGGGATTTCGACAACGACCTTGCAACCATACACGCCCGTGTCATGTCTACGAATTTGGTACAGACGCTCTGTTCAAACCCCCCAACTGTCTAGCCCCTTCATCCCGAAAAACGAACAGGACCATTGGATTGCAATTCATTTAAATGGAGAAACGCTTAGCGCTTGTAAACTTCGCGATAATTGGTCCGCGGGATTGGGAAGCGACTCAACGCACGGACTGAACTGCGCCCGTGGAAACTCCCAACTGTTCTTTCTTTCCTTACACTCGCTACACCCATCCCATCTCTACTGCCACCAAACCTTCCCCACCATGGCTCCTCAAACCACCCTCCTCGACCTCTTCCAACTCCTTATTGGTGCAACCACGGTCGCCTCAAATGCGTCGCGAGCGATCTTTCCCATTCGTCACCGACTTGCAGGGTTGCTCATTACAGCTCCCATTCCACAAGGACCAACATTTTCGCAGTCGGTTACAACCCTGACCAACTCCATTACAAGACTGGAAAGCAACGTCCCGAAGCTCAACGAGGCTTTCAAACGCATCAAAAATGAGTTGAACTCTAAGTGGGTCCTTTGGAAACAGCTCCTCGTATCTCATTC
>JASZXU010000660.1:0-16319 GCA_035521515.1 Phenoliferia sp. Uapishka_3 | reverse complement strand
GCCGCGGAGGAGGAGGGGGAGGATGTAAGACCACTTTTTCGTCGTCTTTTGACGAGTGCGCGCGTACTGACGACTTGTTTCATCCATCCCGATAGACGGTGGAGGAGGATCAAGATGGTAATTCGCTCCTTGCGCCAACTTGCGCTGTTGTTCCCTTGTCCCGCTTTATTTTTGCGCAACCCCACCTCTAGATCTCGGTGCCGTCCTGTAATACCTTTGTCATATTGCACCTCGATGTGGCCGGGCCTTGCCTTCCGTGCCTCGTGAAGTGTGTTATCCTTTCGCAGCTCATACCTTCGCGCACCGGAACAGCCGTTCAAACTTAGACTATATTCTGGAGTCATCAGTTGCTGTTCATTTGGCAAGACCTGGTCCGGATTCCCGGTGGTTATCAATGTTTACTGAGCAGGACCGCGCTCGTACTGATCAGCTGAGGCGCGAAACCTAAGCAACGCGGTGCTCGACTGGGACCGGAAGGAACACCGCTTCATGAGATGTTCATTATCCGAGGGAATCGATGGTAAGCTTGCGGAGCTCGTGGAGTCAAGTAGCGAGTGATTTTAGCGCTTGCAGAAAATATTTCCGAGTTTTGTGACGCACTATGCCAGTAATCGAGCTGCTCGATACTGAAAATCCGATGATGGCTCTCCAAAGGTACTCTTTTGCACATCAGAGACTCCAGGTGATGTATGACAAGGAGTCCAACGCTTCATTTGTGAGAATCTAAAGCCGAAAACTGTACAAGACTCAAGTCGCCGGGGTTTCGAAGCAGATCGCATGATCTGGCGGCGCAACTAACGCTGTTCGTACTTGTAAACAGTACTTACCTATTTATTGAAGGGCGGGTAAGAAACATACCGTGCACGGACGCCCGACGTCCCTCGCCTCGCCAATCCCACCGTAGTGGATCTTGCCTTCTCCTTTCTTTTTCTCCCACATCCTCCCGGAGAAAAGATGGACGACGAGGGCTATTCACCTTCTTCTGCTTCGACCATCTCTTCGCCCACTCCTTCACCTCACCAGTCTCCCAAGGCGCCGAAACGCAAGCAAGCAAAGCCGAGAAAGACGCACAGGACGAGGAAGCACCAGTCGTGCGAGCCTGTTGGTTTCGTACGACCTTATCTTCTCGGTTTCAAGAGCTGACTCCAAACTGCTTCATTCAGTGCCGAGCACGCAAAGTCAAATGGTGCGTCGTCTTTGTCACGCGGGTTGGCTTCGATAGGACGGACAAACGAACGCAAAGCTGACTTCCTCAAAACGAACGCAAAGCTGACTTCCTCACCATCAACCAGTGACAGAAGCTCGCATTGCTCAAACTGTAGGCTACATGGTGTCAAATGTTTTTGGTTTGGTGCCACACCGATGTGCGATTTTTCCCTCCACCTCCACTCGCGTCGCGGTACTAACTCCGGGCCAACTCGAATACTTCTCTTTTGCAATACAGCATAGATTCTCAGCAAGACGAGCTGATCGCTGCACGAGAAGAGGTGGCTCGCCTTCGGACTGTGAGTTGCCATTATTCAAACTCGTAAGAAAAGTTTTTGAAAAAAATGAAGCAGCTCGTGGATTTACTCGCACGCCGTGACCGCGAAGCCATTACTTCGACTCCGGCCCCGCCAGCTTTCCAGCCCTCCCCGTCCCTCTCGCAGCAACAACACAGCACGAATGATGATGAAGCACAACAGGCAGGATCTTTCGGCTTCCAAGCGAAGTCAGCTGCACGACCAAGTCAGGGGCCTCAGAACCACTCCTCAAACAACTCGCAGCCCCACACCTCCCCCTCAGCACTCGACGTTCCTCTTTCTCTGTCGTACCTCACACCTCTCCGTGGAAACTTTGAGCCGCACCACCTGACAACAACGCCGCCCGCTGGAACGACGACCTTCCGGCAATTCGCTCCCCTCCAGATGGCATTTGGACGCCCCGAACTCTTGACACCACCGCAACCTTCCAGCTCAGCATCAAAAAATCCCTACGAGTATCATAGCTTCAGTTCCCTTCCCCAGCAAGCTCAGTTCGCGACTCCACCCCATCAGTTTCAGTCGCCAGCACAGTCATCGCATCTTTTGCCCCTTCAACCACAAGCACACTCTCAGCTCGAGCACTCCGCATCCCAGCTTCAACCTCAGTACCCACACTTCACTTCGACCCTTCACACGCTAAAATCGAAAGGAGCGCTACCAACGTCGGAGACGGAACAGGAGCGAGAGATGTGGAAAGGATGGTGGGAGGCGAAGCAGAATCAGAGTATGTTCTAAGAGCAGTTCTAAGAGCACAGAAATGACCCGTGGAGCTGGGAACAAGTCGAAATCTTGGAAAGGAAGGGAGAGAGGAATGACGGACAGGCAGCTTGGATATTGGAAGAACTCTGCGAGATATTTAGTGCTTGTTGGTGCTTGGGTTTAATATCATTTTTTGGAAACCTCTTTAGCAACCTCGAATCGTAATATACAGGATTAGATGGAGAATTAGTCGCCATGCAGAAGTTGACGACGTTTCCTTGCGAAGTCGGCGGCAGGAAGAGCGCTGTATAAGCCGCCGGTGTCAGTTACCGAACCAGTCGTGGCGTTACAAAAGAGTACTCACCTGTAGGCTGAAGACAAGCCCCGGCGAAGATCCTAAAAAGCTCCATCACTATGTAGCCGTCCCAAAACTGCGCCCGCAACCTTTCGTCGAGCAGTGCTGGCGCCCAAACTATGCGACCTCGCACGGCAGTTCCTAGAATGGCCCACTGGCGTGCGCTACGACGTTGAACAGGCTTGTGGCGTTCTTCGTCGTGGAGGGCGTCGAACAGAAAGTTGTTTCTTGCGAGATGATGTTTGGGGACAACAGCTGTTCTGAGACGCGCGGGATGACTTCGACTGGTACCCTGACTTTCGCATCGCAATGACAACTTACATTGGCGGCAATCGATCTTCCACGTCCCTCATAACACCTTCCATTTCCATCCTCTCGCAATCCCAGTCCCCACAAGTTGACGCTCATGTCGTTCAGTTCGCCCACCTTGAGGTCCGTCCCCGCGCACGTTGAGCAACCTTCTCGCGTATCTGACCACGAGCACGGCGCATTCTCAGCTCATCAAGACGCTCTTAGCTTCCGCCAGCGCAGAGCGCAAGCGGAGAGCGGCGACTGAGCAGTTCGTGTCGGCGGAGCTGGGGCAGGCGGATAGCGACCGACCAGGAGCTGCAGATGGGACAAGCGATGCTGAGGTGATACAGACGGAGATTGATGACTCAGTCAGGAAAAGATTGGACGAAATCGGATTCAAAGTCGGCTGGACCATGGCTGAGAGGTCCGTTTTATTTACGACTTGTGGGGACAGCCCCCACTCCCTCCTAGATAGCTAAAACATTTTCCCTGCCATCACAGTCTTGCAAAGGAGAAACCACGTTTCCCTTCAGCCCCTCCGACGTCCACCTCGTCATCTTCTGCCCCACCGCCGAGCGAAACGCACGTCCTCGAAGTCATCAAGTTCATTTGCAAAGACCTATGGATAGCTCTGTACGACAAGCAGGTCGACAACCTGCGGACAAATCATAGGGGTGTGTACGTTCTGGTCGATAACGCGTTCAAGCCGCTTTCGAGAGTGAGCAGTGTTGGAGGAAGTAAAGAAGAGGATGAAGTTGCACGATGGGTTCGTTTTGTGAGTACATTCTTGCATCCGACGGTAGTGATGGGCATTGTAGGATAGAATGAAAGGGTGGAGAAGACTGGCTCTGCATGAGGGTTGCTTTCGCTGTCGCAACCTCAGCGTCTTGGAGGCAACGATTCATCTTTTCGAGCACGGCACTGATATAAGCTCTTCTATTTTTGTATTGCATCTAGTTTCTGGAATTTCCCTCTGGAGTGATTCGGGGCGCACTTGCAAATCTTGGTGTTGCTTGCACCGTAACGGCCGAGTCGGCTGCAGTGCCACAAAGTGCGTCGTCTCCTCTCATGGGCTCTAATCTGCAGTTCTAGACCGCATTTTGCTGACTTGCTCCGTCGTTCCCCTCTGCTTGAAAGGCACGTTTCAAATAAAAACGATCAAGCCAGGCGCCGTGTGAAGGTTAAAGGACACTCTTTCGCCTCCACCATATTCGCACCAATCCGCCTTCTGCCTCTAAACCCCTCATCCTAAGTCTCATTCAAAATGACCGGCATCGTGTCCAGAAACACGCCTTCTCACTTCGCTCGTCGTACCATGCTTGTAACACAACTCGATCATCTACAATCTGGCGCTGGGTGTTCTGGTCGAGCTGCTTACTCAGTTTTCACTCAGCATTTTTTCGGAGTTGTTCTTTCCCAGGCATCAGAACGGAAATTTTGGCAACCGAACGCCTGTCAACTATTGACAAGCGCGGGTGTGAGTCCACTATTCCTTTCTGGTACACCGGCTTCTAGCTAATTTTTCCTGGCATCGAACGATCTGAGTTTCCAGAAACCCTGTCAACCAAAACCTCTCGCATGAATCGGGCTCTAAAGATTCACCCTTCGAGATTTCAAGAGGTTGTTCAAATTGGCCTACATAGGACTGCGAACGAGTTCGAGCGCTCGACGCCGACAGTGTTATTTATCTCGGCTCGTACACAAAGCGCATTTAAACTTTGGCCCGGTTTCTGACTCAAAGTTTATCGCACTCAGAAAAACAAGTTCAGATCTTTAGGGACTGCCAGCTCGCTGAGTCCGAGTGCCAAGTCCGTCCAGCCTACAGCCCGCCATCTTTGGAAACGCGATGGAACCACGAGGGCCGACATGGTGAAAAAATCGGGGCCGAGGACACAGCTTTGAGCTTTGACCGATCTTGGATGCCGTGGCCGGTTATAGGGAGATCCAAAGGGTTCGGAGGTGGCGGACGAGCTGAGCAAGGGGCAACTGCCGCGAAGGAACACGGCCAAGAGAGGTGAGCCCTAAACGTCCAATATTTTCCTGTTCCATGAAGATTTGATCGAGGCGGGCAGTGAGGCATGGGAAATACGATCAGCACATGTTCGTACCCATTCATACCCACTCATACCAAGTTTGACGTACGTCGCCCTGGCATCCAAGGGTATCCTGACCGAACACGGTGAGTGCTCAACCTCGCGAGCATGTTCTTCATCCCATTTCATTCGATAATGAATTGACACTCTGCCCACATCTGTCAATCGGTATAGTTGCCCTGCAAAAAGAGACGGTACTCGGTAGATTGGACTTCGAAGCCGAGGGGAGCGACCCCTCCGCATTTGGGAGATTGGGGGAGGTGTAGAAAACTTTCTCTCGGTCTGGAGAGCCTGGTGCGTGTCTACGCCAAGAATCCACAGCCAAGGTTGGACTCTGATGATATTGAACTTCCATTGGTAATGCCTTCAGAGTCTGGCCGACCCAATGCCTCGCGCGGCGACGCGAGCTAGCTCATTTACGGGGCACGTCCCTTGTCGGTGTCGGTTTACATCTAGAACCGACATGATCCTAATCTTCTTATCAGCAACAAAGTCGAGGTTGGTGAGCCGCGATCGATTATCACCACTCGATCATGCCTATTAATTAGACCAAACCTTGAAGGTTCAATTCATTTTGCCCCACCGAACAGGCTAGTGAAAAGGGATATTCGTTCGCACAGAAGCCCGGACGAGATGCATGCAGAAGCCGTCAAACTCACCTCGCTCTCCGCGTTTTAAGGTCCGTCGTAATGGGTCAAATATGAAAGTAAGGCGTGGTTGACCCGTGGGCGTGGACATCATAAGGCTCAAAGTGGCGCGGGACGCGGCTCTGCGATGACCGGGATCAACTTTGCTTCCTAATCTTCCATTGTGCTTCTCCCTCTCCACCTCTACTTCATCACACCTACCAACTTCTCGTCTACATTAACTTTCTTGCACCCAATACAATGGAGCAGCACTCGAGCCTCCAAGGATACGCCGACGCCAGCTACGTCGCCGCCCCGGTCGCCGCGACGTCCTCTTACATGACCCCAGAGAAAACAAGGACATCAGTACAACGTGCGTTTCTCATCTATCAACTATGCATCTGGGCTTTTCAGTTGCTGACTGAAACCTGGTACTGCAGCTTCTTCCTACTACACCAGTGCCGCCAACACATCCGAATGCGAAACTCGACACTTCGATCCTTCTGGTTCCCTCCCTTCCCCACTTTCGTCTCCGACCCACATCATCCCGAAAGGCGACAAGGACTACATTTTTGGCATGTCGTTGACCCCAGATCGCCCATATTCCAACGAAGCCTTCGTCTCCGATCCCTACACGACGCCGCCAATGGCTCAGGATCCCGTGAGTCCTGTACCGCCTGGGAAATATAGCGAGAGCGTTTTAGCTGATTATCAATTGGAACGTCACTAGAGCTCAATCAAAGTGGGTAGCTTCAGTGCGCACCCTGGCTATGTTGCGCAATCGGACGTTTACTGGGACCCTTCTTACCAAGGTGAGCAGTCGTTTCTTAGCTAAAACTTCTGTTCCCTCCCGGAATACTACGAGGGCGAATATTCATACTTCGTACTTCAACAATAGGTCCCGATTATCCAGCCTTACCTCTCACGCCAGGCTACACGCCACAGACAGAGTACAGATACCATCCGAGCGCCTCCGCCACCCGGCCTCATTCCCAGCCAGCGATCATGATGAGCGGAATTCCATCACCCCCACCACACGCCTTCGCCCCACACCATCCCGATATGAGCTCCTACAAATTTGGGCACACGTTCTCAAGCGAGCACGGCGTAAAGCGCCCTCAATTAGGTTCACCGTTTTCAGCGAAGAGGCCTGCGACGGCAGAGCCCGGTCACTCAGTGTCAGCAAAACGAGTAAGCGCTCTCTCGACTTTGATTGTACCAGATACAGCTCGATTACTGAACCCTTGCCTTAGTATCATTCATTCAGCGCTCCTACGCCTCGTGCCAGGCCGCAATCCCAACGTCGAGCGTCCGCTCCGGGGTTCTCAAGTGCCTACGCACCTCCTAAGGACTTCAAGGCGGCATTCGCCATTCCCGAACAAACTTACGCCACACCGCCGCCTTCTGGACCCTCAACACCCCCCGCTGAAGCATTGGATCTCATCCCTGACGTTCAATGGTTCGTGCAACGAATGCAGAGTCCACCGGCAGAGGTGCGTATTTGATAGCTCTACTTTTCAAAGCAGCAGTATTGATTCTGTAATATCCCTTAATTAGGGTAGCAATGACAACAAGCTAGCCTGTGCGCTTGCGGACAGCTGTGTTGATCTGCTGGGTCGCGCCGTTCGCACCTTGTCGGACGACGACTGGTGTCTTCTCAATGTCGATGTAAGGATCTTCACGAGCAAGTGAATAGTCCCTTGCTCATGTCCTAATTTTGTTTTCTCACGTGCAGGACCCTACCACGGTCGAAGCTCAGGCAGTCGAAGGCGCTCTGGACCACCTCCGTAGTTTCCGTCAACAAGTCGTGAGCCCGGTCTTCTTCAGATCGCGTTCCCGAAAGCACCCACTGATATCAAACTACAGGGAAAGGAACAAGCAGACGTACTCTACCGAAGCCTGCAACTCCTCCTCTTCGTCCAATTCCGCGACGTTATGGCACAACAACTCATTAACGACTCAGCGGCACGGGGACATCGCTTGACACCCTCGGAGCTCATGTGCCTCCCGGAAAAGGACTCTACAGAGGCTGCGTTGCTCTGAGCACTTCGAAGGCTTACCGAAGGGGTGACGACGGGTGTATTAGTTCCAGTCATTTTGTGCGGAAAACGGTGTTCAAGCTGTTTAATCTGTTGTCATATTATACGCTTAGTTTATCACATGCGATGTTGATTTTGCTTGCGATGTGGCGAGACTTTCGATTGAGGAAGGCTTTGTCGAAAGGGCGTCAGAAAGTTTTCCGGTTTCGTTGTCCGCGGAGCAGAGTGAAGTACGCCTGCAACGAAGTTTCTGCTACCTCCAAATGCCTACAGAGGCAGAAGCTGGATTCAATGCTACGGAGCTCAGTACGCTGAACAAGAAAACGAGTACTTCGACAATTCTTTCGAGAGGCGCCTCGGCGTTCAAAGCGTGGACGAGGGATGTCAGGCGCCCACGCGGCTGTACGACGGGAACCTGATTCACTGGCCCGGAGATAATCGACGTTGAAGTACAACGTATCCTCAAGGATCAAGACTTGAACAGTGGATGCGCGGAGTCCGAATTGTGGTGAATCGCCTGAGGGGTGCTCAGAGTTTTGATCCGTAGGTTTTGCCCGCGGTCGTTGAGCCAAGTTGCTCGGACCAGGTCGACCGCGCCGTCCGAACCGCAACACGAAAGAAGATGGCACGATTCGGGTTTGAGCCCTCGAGTGATGAGGAAAGTGGCAGTGGAAGTGGAAGTGGAAGCGGAGACGAAGACCGAACGCGCGACGACGAGAGCAACAACGACGACTTCGACACATTCGACGGCATCCCTCGCGCCTCTCTGAACGACCCTGACGACCAAACAGACGACGGAATTGACGTAGACCACGACGAAGAAGACAATGCGAGCAAAGCGGGCACGTTCCGATCTTACTCGGCGCGCTCACAATCCCACTCCATCTCCCACCGTCGCTCCTCCTCCTCCGCCTCCTCTTCGAGCGACATCGACATCGACATCCCAGAGCGACGTAACACCTCCCAGCGTTCATTCTCCGTAGCATCATCCCGTCCCACAGAACGCCAACACAGCGCTACTCCTTCCGCATGGGCGCCTCAACCACTCAAAGTCGACGCGAGGCGTATAGCTGTCATGCAAGCCAGCTTCTTCATGCAGCCAACCAAGGAAGCTCCTCCAGAGAAAAGGAAACAGCCGGAGCCGAAACAAAATTTGCGGATGCTAGGAGAAGTGGGCAGGCCAGAGCAGCCAACGGTCGTGAGCAGCTCATCTTGACCCAAAAACAAAATCTACGGTGTGCTGAAAGTTATTGCAGGCCCGAACACACTTTGCTGCACCTGTCGTCGACCTGAATCCTCTCCGTACCTTCCGCAAGTACTTGCGCGTCGACCTTACCAAGTCGATTACCGCCGGAAACGAGGGAAGCATTGTGGACTCTGGACTTATGCTCGGTCGCTCATACCGCGCTGGATGGGGTCCAACGAATCAAATAGTACACATGGGCTCTCTTTACGGGTCCAAGAACCCAGCCACTTCCGACACCATCTCCATTTCGAAGTTTAAGTCTCTCGTCCACTCGAATGTTCGTCCTCCGAGCTCGTTCTCCCAGAAGTGTACTTATTCTGACTCGATCAAACTTTCCTAGGACCTGGAAATGGCCAAGGCAGATATTGTTCTTCGACACCAGCTTGCCCATACCGAAGTCAGTGTCTACGACGACATCCCTGAAGCTGCACCCCACCCCGACCTCAACTTTGCTGCTTTCGCCGACGATGAATCCTTCAAATCTCCAGAATCCTCTGAAGGAAACCTATGGCGACTTGGAGCAGCGCTCTTCGACGAAATCACCGACTTGTCTTTACCTGAAAACGCTACGCCAGAAGTGACATCCCGGATTCGTGACATCCGTCGTCGAGACCGGCTGGATCGATGGCTTGGTACCGTCGTTCGCGAAGCAGTGGAAGGAGACTTGCGAAACATCGAGTCAAAGTCGGGGCAGACTGGGGCAGGAGCACGAAGGATTTTCGCGCTTCTGAGCGGACATGATGTTGAGCGGGCGTGCGCTACTGCTGCCGAGAGCCGTGATATCAGGCTCGCCACTCTTCTCGCTCAAGCAGGTGGTGACGACGAGTTTCGCGAGGACGTTGTCAGCCAGCTCAAAAAGTGGAGGGCGTACTCGGTCGACGCTCATATCGACAACGCTTACCGGAAGGTGTACGAAGTCCTGTCCGGAAACGTTCAGTTCTCGAAGGGAGTCAAGGGAAAAGACGACCGAGTCGACAACGCCGACGACCTTCACATCGCCCAAGGACTCGACTGGAAGCGAGCGTTCGGCCTTCATTTGTGGTACGGTTCTTTCCAAACATCCCTCGCCACCGTAGTGAGCCGGTACGAAACCGCCGCCTCCGATCCGTCCTCCTTCACCTCCCCACCACTTCCCCCATATATTGAGTCTCCTCGAATCACTTCGCCAGAGGAGATTCCAATAGTTTGGGCGTCAAACACGGACGACTCTCCACCGACCGATCCGCTTTTCTCCCTCATCAAAATCTTCACGGACCCTACATACGCACTGGAGAACGCCCTTCTCCCTCGAAACTTTGGCTCCTCGCCACTCGACTACCGGCTACCGTGGCATCTCTACATCTTGTTCAAGAAGGTTTTGGGACTCCGAGACTTCCAGGACCGAGACGCGGTGCCAATGTTGGATTTGGAAGAGATGGAGGATGAAGATCAGGCTGAGGGCAACAGCGCGAGGGCGGATGCTGTTACAGAGGGGTACGCGAGTCAATTGGAGCTCGGCGGAAAGTGGTTGTGGGCTGCTTTTGTGCTACTTCATTTGGAAATTCCTGAATGGTGGGTCTTTCTTTCCTTGCGTGAGTTTTGGTTGGCGGCCCGCTGACACCTTGATTGCAGCCGAGCGAAAGCAATCAAGGACCTCCTCGAGCGTAATGCGAACGAGATTATCGAGGAACTTGGACCGGAAGAGGAGAGGCTCGAAGGGGACGACGTCAGATTTGACAACTTCGTCTTCTTGGTTCAGACGCTCAAGATCCCGCTCACTTGGATTTTCGCTGCTCAGGTGAGCTTTCATATCAGATATTCATGTAGCTCGCAGCATTTCTGACTTTATTTGATTAGGCCACCGCCGCTAAGTACACTCGCGACCCGTATCGCGAGTACCAACTCCTCGTGAAGGCTGAGATGTGGAATGAGGCGCACGCCATCGCTGTGACTGAACTCGCACCAGAAGCCCTTCTCATCAACAGCCCAATCCTCCTACGTGACATCTTCTCGCCATTCGAAGCCCGGCTCGTAACAAAATGGGAGTCTGGAGGAAAGGTCCGTCTGCTCGTCACGCCCGCCTCCAGGGTCGCGACAACTAAACAGCTGCCCACAGATCTTCGTCAATTACGCGCAATGTGTTGAAGATATCGAAAAGCACCTTCAAGGTCAATGGGTTGCATCGCTTCTGCTTGATTTGATCCGGACTGTGCCAAGTCTACTGGAAGGCTCGCCTTCTCTCAAACTTCGGGCGGCAGTCTCTCAGATGCAAAGTCAACTTGTTGTGCTTTCGAGCATGTTCAACCTCGTGCGTCACTTTGATCAGATCGCTTGAATGACCTGGTCTCACTCTTGCACTCTTTCCGTTTTACTTTACTTTAGCACTCGAACGCGATTAGGCCATCCACCTTACGGGAAGCGGACAGGCTCGTTTGGCTCGCCGGAGCAAACGACTCCTTCTTGGAAAAGTCGATGGCAGCAGCTTGTGCAGCTTGATAATACAATCATCGAGTAGCCAAGCATTGTTCTGGTGAGGCGTACACGTGAGCCGTTGTCGGGCTTCAAGCACGGCGCGATGTTCTTCAAGTCTTTCGAGTTTGAGTTTGCGTTTGCTCGAGGTTCAGCGATGATTCCACTGGATCAGCTGATTATTGTCTGAAGGGTCGGCGGCCATACTTTGAGGGCGAGTCACGCCAGGTCGGCAGGTCGTTCGATTGATTCTCAAGGAAAACTTTTCGGCCCCTGCATATCTTTCACGTGAATTTGGAGCTCGACTTCGGAGAGGAGGGTAATACGTAAGCAAGCCGTTTGTTAAGGATACGAATTGAGTTTGGTTCTGTACGCTTGATCTTCACCGCAGCTTTCTGTTCGTTCCGCTCTTCGGGAGGAACGGCGGAGGGTCGACGCGTTGGCAGGGCAAGAGCACCGAGCTCTTTCTCCTTCCGACTACTTTCTTCGGTGTGGCAAGAAGACGTTTGGACAGGTGATTCCACCTCGGTACGCTATTCCTCTCTCTCCTCTCTCTTGCTCGAGCACAAGCTGACTCGTGTACACGTTCCCAACCTTTCAAAGAGCTCCGACCAGCTCAGCGGGATGCAGCCCTCGCTCTCGCCCCTCCTCCCAACGGCGCCCCACATGTCACCCCTCCTTCCCACTCCTCCACCTCAAACTGTCACTCTCTCAATCCTCGAGTACTATCCCCACTGGTCTTTACTCATCACCTCCCCATCCTACCCATTCGGCTCTCTCTCCGAAGTCCACGAACTAACAGGCGATCAAGACCTAGGCTACACATACGTCTTCCGACCTTCCTTCATCTGTCCTCCCGATCCACCGCCAGAAAAACATACGATCGCTACTTTTTCAGAGGCGGAATTGAAAGGAGTCAGAGAAGCTATTAGGAGCGTACAAGTTCCTGGACCTACGTTGAGAGGCGATGGAAAGAATTGTCAGGATTGGGTCGTAGGGTGCTTGGAGAGGATTTGTGAGGATTATGGAGGACTGGTGGTGAGCGAGGAGGTGGTGGATGATTGGAGGAGTAAAGTTGGTGTCAGGAGGAGGGCGAGTGAAGGTTGGATTGGCGGGGATGTAGGTCCCACTAGGAGAGGTTGGAGCGATGGGGGTGAGGGGATGAGATGAACTTTGGGGAGGAGAAGAAAGAGGAATACCGCATTGGGGACGAGTGATTGACACCTCGAAGAGGTGGGATGGGATGGGATGGGATCTGGGGGAGGGCTCGACGAGTTTGAATGAGGACTCGGTCGGTTTTATTTCACGTGTCCGTAAGGGAACCATCGCTTATTGCTTTCAATTGATTGCTGCTTTACCCAATCTGTCTCCGAGATCTGGAGAATGATATTGGTGAGGGGATTTGCAAGTACAGGAGGTAAGAGTGTGGGCGTCGAGGCCTGGAGCGTTCAGCGGGGAACGCCCGCGACGCCAGTTCGGTCGCCAGTTTTTCTCCTAGTGCACGATTCGAGATCAGATTGGGAGGATTCGCTCCCTCTCGCTGGCCAGATACCCATCTGAGGAGAACTGCGTGGTTGGCAGGGCACACTCCCTTTGACCTCAATGCTTCGCCACCGCGACGTCGATTCGCGGCCAAAGATATCTTGTAAACGTCTACGCGCCTTCGGCGCAAAATTCTACGCAGAGCTCTTGACAACTGATCGAGACGAACCCCCCGAGCATGACCAAGGTCGCGTGGCCCATACTAGAAGTCAGGTTGCCGAGGTTGGGCAAACGAAGATCTAGCTGAGCGGCGTTTTGGGCAGCAGGGCAGCAACTCTGTAGCAAAATTTCAGCCGACATCTTCTGTGTTTCATTACTCATCGTCTATGGAGGTAAATGAGACTGGGCTGGTGACCTCTAAAGGTGTAAAGCGTTCGCGCCGGTGCACTGCGAACGTCGAGCGCCATAAATGTATGCATGCGACGCCTTCTTTGCAGTGTCAGGCGCAATTTTTACCAAGAGTTTTGGAGCAGAAAGATGTAACCCTTGACTTAGCCTATTACTTCTGTGGGAAAGGTTGAGATTGAAAATCGTCGTAGTCGGCAGGTCGACCTCACCTTGAAGCCGGAAGTATCTGGCGGCTAATCTGAGCTAGGGGGAATCAGCTCAGTCCACTTTGGCATAATGATGCTGCAGAACTCGCCTCTTTTCAAAGGAAGAATAATTCGCCTCGAAATCGAGCCTGCAGCAATGCGCAAGACCTCAGGTAGGATACGTCGTAAACCGGTCACGCTTGCTCGCCCCAGAAGTTCGAACATCGCCCATTGTGGCCCACACCCACGTTCAACCGTCCAATATCGACCAAAGAACAGGTCTACGGAAAAGATGTCCGGTCGTTGAGGAACGAACGCGACGCGATGATCGGCTTGGTCCGAGTGGCGGCATTCCTCGAGGGGAGGGGACGGCCAGGGGAGGAGTGCGAGCTAGATGCAGTCAAGGATTGGCGGAGTGCTGACTAGGTGTCGAATACCGGGAGGCGGAGGGGGCCGCGGAGAGGTAGAGCAAGGTGGAGGTACACGCGCGGATGGGCGGGCGTGAGATGCACCTTATTACTATTGCGGGGCGGAGTGAGGGATGAGATGTCGCCGAACAAACTGGCGAGGAAAAGGTAGGAAAGCAAGTTGTGGGTCACGTTAGCAGTTTCGGGGATTGAACCTCCTGAGAGTCCGAGCAGCGTGCTGTCCGTTTGATTCTGGCCACCTCGACCTCACTCTCTTGCCCCCAACCAACATCCAAAAGCCTCATATCGATTCAAAATCGTCCACTCGCCCTCATCCGGCGCCCATTCTTGACATCCTTCGCTCGCTGTTGTCCATCATCAGGCCAGGCAGCCCCACCACTCAGCTCATTCCGACTCGCCCCACTCGCAACTCGACGCTCCTCTCAAACCAATCTCGGCGTGCCGTCACTCCACCCACGCTATGCAAGCAGCTCTTTTATCACGGTCACCACCGACAGAAGATCGGGGAAGACCTTCAGCCTGGTCAACACAACTCCAGTCACATTCAATCCGCGACTCATCAGCAGACGCAATCGGTCGTTCATCTCAATTACAATCCACTCAATCTCAGCAACAGCAAATACAGTCGCAGGAGGATAAGAAAGCAACCGCAAAGTGTACGTCAAACCAACTCCGGGTTCCATCCTTTGCCGAGCCATACCCCGCTATCGCGCCCACGCCCGCCGAACGACCAACGACAGCTGACGTCGATCCATCGCAGCTCTATCCCACGTACCATGCAAGTTTCATCGACAAGGTGCCTGTACGGCCGGAAAAGCTTGCGTATTCTCTCATGACTTGACTGTACCCGGCACTGTTCGTCCCTCGCCTTATCACGACATAGGCCGCAGCCTGACCATCTTTCCCATTTGCCCAACCATACAGAGCAAACCAGTTTGTCAGTGGTACGCCAAAGGAAACTGTAAATTCGGTCACAAGGTTCGCCGCTCCTTCCTCCTTATCCCCCGCGTCAACCGAGAACGGGCGCGCGGTCCGAGTTGCAGCAGCAAGACTACTGACTCACCTCCTCGGACGGATTGGGATACTCTAGTGCGCACTCGCCCATATTTTACCTGGCCAACCGATGAGTATGGATCGAAAGAATAAACGAGCGGCACAAGCAGCGTTGCGAGAGGCGAACAGCGATGGTGTTGCAACGAACGCACCTGGCACATCGTCATCACCCTCTTCCCAACCTCCTACTTCTCCTCCTCAACAACCGAGACAGTCTCTACCTCCTCAACAACTTCAACAATCTCAAAGCGGCATCGGGCTGAGTTTGAAGAACTCGCTCGAGCTAGAGAGACCGTCCGTCGCACCATCGTCGGGCGTCGGAGCAGTTGGCGATCAGAATGGATGGGGAACCAGCAGTCGACCGCAACTTTCCTCGACTACCAACGGCAACAGTAATGGATTACTCCGAACCATCTCCTCTTCTTCTCCTTCCGCCACTTCCAACGCCTTCCCACAACAAGGTCTCCTCAGATCCCCACCAACTCGGTCAGAAGCAACAATCTTTGGAACAACGTCATCAGCAGAAAATAAAGATGAACATCGTTCGCCACCACCACCTTCTATGGCTCGATTAGCGCCAACTTTCCCCACGAACGGTCCTTCCGGTCTCAGTCAAACCCTCGGCAAACTGCCCAGCACGAATGGGAATGGTCGTTCGACCGTGGCGGCTCAAGTAATGCTATCTCAACAAGGTCGACGTCTTTCCGAATCCGCCAACTCCGCTCTCGACTCCTCTCCCTCCCCCTCGCGACTCACTCGCGGAGGTTTTTCTTCCGAATTATTCGCACCCTCAGGCTCAGGCTCTCCCGCTGTACCACTTGCCGCTCCGAAACCGAATCCTTCCACTTCCTCCTCTGGCATATTTTCTACCTCGCCGTTCTCGGGATCAAGATCGCTTTTCTTACCGTCGAGCTATGATTCTGGGAGTGGCGATGATGCGTTTCCGAGATCACCACCGAGACTAGGAGGACAAGGACAACATCGAGGAGGATTCATGGAGAGAGGGGAAAGTAACTCTACGAACTGGGATGGGAGAGTGTTCTCGAATCATGAGGAAGGTGGGGAAGAAGGGGATGATTCTTCAGATGAATTTGAGGATCAGGGATTCTTGCCTTCGAGTTTGGTGGACCTTCTTACGCCGGAAGAACAACGGAGGAGAGCTAGTAAAATGGCTTTTGATCCATTCCAGAATTCGAGATCGGTGCCGGCGGAGTTGTTATTGGCGAATGGAAGACCGACGATGAACGGAAATGGAACGATACCGCATAACGCCTGGGGAACCCTTACCAACACTTCTTCCTCACCTCCACCAAATCATGCATACGCTACTTCTCCACCACCTCAAAGATCCCTCCTCTCCGCCTCTTACGCATTCGCCACTTCCCCACCCCACCAACCTTCCCCTCTCCCTTCCTCCTCGCACTCAAACTCCTTCCTCTCCTC